>BPTQ01000006.1:107198522-107241022 GCA_019973895.1 Chrysanthemum seticuspe | reverse complement strand
TATAATACAAACTGATGACCGTTTATTTATGGTTTTAATTGCAATAATGATATGCAAGAAAAAAAAAAACCCAATACGGTAAGAGTATCAAACACCACGCGCAACCTACAAACACGCGTCTGAAATCCATTTTTTGGGCGGACATCACGAACCAGTATCCCACACATACAGCCCCTACCCCCCTATACACACTCACCATTTATAAACACTCACTCTCACACACACTTTCATGGTAATAAAACCTTTCTTTTAGGGTTTTTTAAGTAATAAATATTTACAAATCATTATTGCTTCCTTCTTCTTTCTTCCAACGTTTGACACCATTTTTGGTTGTTCTTCATAGTAAGTTCTTGAATCTATATATATGGTTGTTTATTTATGAATCTTTGTTTTTATGTTTTTTTTTTATGGTTTTTTTACTGTGTGTGTGTTTGTGATGATGAGAAAGTATAAAGGGAAAATGAAAATGAAAGGTGAGGTCCACAAATCTGAAACTTTGTATGTATCTGCAATGGTTAATATTATATTATTTTTTGTATTGTTTTTAGGGTTTGATTAAAAAAACAATAAAAAGATTCTTAACTTTTTTTCTTCTTTTCTTTTTGGGTGTTTTTCAAGAAGAGAAAGGTAGTCAACTAGTTACCAAAAAGTCAAATTTGATTCTTTGAAAATTTACCTATTTTTGGTTTTTTGTTTTTGGAAGAAATATTTATTACTATTATTAATATTATTTTGGTTGTACATTTAAATGGGGCCTATATTGGCAGATGACAGCTAAACAGTCAACTTCATAGTCTAGGGTTTTGAGTGAGAATTAACACAAGGGAGTAAGGGTTTTGGTTGTCTTGTACCCACCCCTTTGGGTAGTCTTAAATTTTTGTGGCTTTTGGTTGTTGTATATGACTTTAAGACACCAAGTATTACACATCCATAACATATACTAAACCACACATACATACTTACACTTGATCTATATTGTCATGTGTGGATGAGAGATTAAATCTTTAGATCAAACTCATTTCTAAATAGTGATAAAGATTTAATTTTTTTTTATGATGAGTTATGGAGGGTTTTATGGTGGCGGTGGTGGTGGTGGTGATTCGAGAATGATGGTTTCGGATGGTTCTTTTAACACTATGCCAATGCATAGGGCTCCCATTTCGCAACCACAACTCATCACTTCAACTATTAATCAGCCTATTTATAACTCACAGTCACTCTCTCTTGCCTTAGTACGCCTTCTACTTTATATTTTACTTATTTTTCTTTTATAAACATTATTTGGTTTGTGTTATATTTCAATAATAAAGTTTCAACCTTTATATTATAAAGTATGTGTGTAGTTATTGTGTTTTGTTTTATGTTGTTGTAATAGAGTTACATTTCATTATCTTTTGTCTAATTTTTGGGTTTGTGCTATTTATAACTATGATATTCTTTTATTAAAAATATTCGTGGGTAGTGCTTAAATTAATTTTTTTGTGATTGTGATTTCTTTGTTTAGAAGCCAAAGATGGAGGGACTTGGAGAAATGGGTTTGATAGGCGAAAACTTTGAAGGAAATCTTGGAAGGGTTAGAGGTGATGGATCTGAAAGCAGGTCTGGTGGAAGCGATAATTTAGAAGGTGCATCTGGTGATGAACAAGATATTCCTGTTGGCCCTTCTTCGAGTTCTCGTAGGCGACAGAAATATCATCGGCATACTCCCTATCAAATTCAAGAACTTGAAGCGTAATAATAATCCTTTTAATTATTGTTTTTTTAACATTAATGTTAAAGTTTGTTGGTATGTAAATTAAATGTTAATGTTTTTTTGTTACAGTTCGTTTAAAGATAATCCTCATCCTGATGAGAAAGAACGATTGGCCCTTGGAAAGAAGCTGAATTTGGAGAACAAGCAAGTTAAATTTTGGTTTCAAAACAGAAGAACTCAAATGAAGGTGTGACTATATATATTTTATTTAATTTATTTAGCTATGATAATTGAATTTGAAATGATCTTTGATTTGGACTAATTAATGCTGTTTAATTAATCACATGTGTAACTAGACCCAATTGGAGCGCCATGAGAACGCGATTTTGAAGCAAGAAAACGACAAGCTGAGGATCGAGAATATTGCCATGAAAGAAGCAATTCGGGCTCCAGTATGTAACAATTGTGGTGGGCAGGCGATTCTTGGTGACATATCGATTGATGAACACCATTTAAGAATTGAGAATGCTCGATTAAGAGATGAACTTAGCAGAATATCTATTCTTGCTAATAAGTTCTTAGGAAGGCCTTTATCCTCATTTAGTGGTTCAATGCCTCATGGAATGTCTAGTTCTAACTTGGAACTTGCTGTTGGGAGAAACGGGTATGGTGGGTTAAATCCTATGGATTTAGGATTACCAATGGGGCTAGATTATAACAATGGGATGTCGAGTGCTTTGCCTTTAATGTCGCCATCAAGACCCGGGATTGGAATGACTATTGGTGGTGGTGGTGGCGGTGGGATGGATATGCCATATGAAAAAAATATGCTTTTAGAGCTTGCAATTAATGCTATGGACGAGTTAATGAAACTCGGACAGGCTAATAGCCCATTATGGATCGGGAACATGGAAGGTGGAGGTGAAGTTCTTGATCTAGATGAGTATTTGAGGACTTTCCCTCTTTGTCTTGGGATGAAACCACCCGGATATGTATCTGAGGCATCAAGAGCTAGTGGAATCGTGATGATTAATAGCTTGGCACTTGTAGAGGGATTACTCGATGCAGTATGCTAATGTTTTTTATTCATTAAATTGTTTTATGCTTATGTAATTTTCATAAAATTATTGTTTATGGTTATATCTGTATTTTGCAGAATCGGTGGAGGGAAATGTTTCTTGGCTTGATTGGAAGTAGTAGCACACTGGAAGTGATTTCTGGTGGTACTGCTGATTCTAGAAATGGTGTTGTTCAACTTGTAAGTGGGTTCTTAATGCTTATTCACAGTTTCATACATTTTGTGTTTCTTGAAATCCAGAAATGATAAAAAATAGAAATTTTATAATGCAGATGCAAGCCGAGATTCAGTTGGTTTCACCTTTAGTACCTGTTCGTCAAGCGAGGTTTATTAGATTCTGCAGGCAACATGCTGAGGGAGTGTGGGCCATTGTAGATCTGTCTGTTGATTCCGGAAGGGAAGGATTCTTATCTCGTAGACTTCCTTCAGGATGTATTGTGCACGATATGCCCAATGGTTTTTCAAAGGTACGTATGATTACATCCGCATTGAAGTCTATCTGTTTTCCATTATGCCAATTTTAGAATGATTACATCATTTTTTTTTCATTGCAACAAATTTGTGACTCACAGGAATTTTTGTGATCTTATAATAGTGTTAAAAAATGCTTTTTTGTTATTGGTCCTATACTTCTATCTAATCTTTATAATTTCAAGGGTAAAAGAGTTATATATATATTTGGATGCTTATTATACTTAAAACTATGGCATTTCTTTCTGCAACTACAAGCTTGAAAATCTTTATATGTTTCCTGCATACGAGTAGCATGGTGCACATTTTTCAAAGATTGAAGTGAGGATTGTCACATGTCTACATTATAATATAGTCTTTCTGTTGACATAAGTACATCAAGGTATCATTTTTATAGTATTAGTTGATTCTTTTACATGGTGCATCCCAATAAATATTAGTAAAGATATACCAGTATAGATAGAGTTAATGAAAAAAATAAAGCCTCGGAATGTTCGTTTCTTGCTGCTTCAGTTATATTATATAGTGAATCTGTCACCCCTCCGTACTTAACACTCCGTCTATTGTGTTGTTTATCAACCACGAGGCTACGTATGGCCTGGATGTGGTCACTGCATCGTTTCACCTTTCAAGAACTAAACAATAGATTGTGTTATTTTCGAGTCTTGAAATCTAGTTGCATTGTGATCGGGAAAATGTTTATTTTATTTAAAGTTTCTTTTTTGTTTATATGATTTCTACTATAGGAACATTATAAATGAAATCTTGATTGTTGTCCCTCAAGATGAGATTGTGGATGTGCCTCACGGGTTGGCTAGAAATGGGTAACTTTTAATAGGTCGGGTCTGGTAATCTGCTAACATATACAGTATCATTTACATAAACAAATGATCTGTTAGCTAGCAATGACATAATATATATATAATACACATACACAACATTTTCCATAAAAAAACCAAAGCGATTTAATAAGCTGCACTACATGGATTTGATACACCTTGACGATCTTTAATCCATTTGACGAACTTTTAGCAATTTGACTACGTGTACTTTGTAGCTATCATAATTTCCCCATTACCCGCTAGAGATCAAGTATAACAAAAACGAATCATTTGTATAACCTGAAACATTACATTATTTTAGAAAAAATTAAGTTGTATGTGTTAAAGGTCATATAATTCAAAGTCATATGCCTGTAGATTACGTGGATCGAGCACACAGAATATGATGAGAATGTCGTTCACAATCAATACCGCCCACTGCTTAGATCAGGATTGGGTTTTGGTGCTCAGAAATGGATTTCTACACTACAAAGGCATTGTGAATGCGTTGCAACCATTATGTCACCTGATGCATCCATTGACGATAGTCCAGGTAAGTTGTTTCATATAACTTAAGAGGGAAATATCATATATTAATTATTTTTCTTTCTTAAAAGGTCAATAGATATGATTTTGATTCTAGAAACTGATACGATTTCATGTTTTTATAACAGTGCTATCTCAAGGTGGTAGAAGAAGCTTAACAAGTCTTGCACAGCGCATGACGGCTAACTTCTGTGCTGGGGTATGTGCAACGGGTGGTCACAAATGGGAAGTGATTGGGAATGCCGCCGAAACAGCTAAGATTATGATCCGTAAGAGTTTGAATAATCCCGGGGAGCCTTCTGGAGCTGTGTTGAGTGCTACTATGTCAGTTTGGATGCCAATGCCTCATCAGCGCTTGTTTGCTTTGATGCTAAATGAGGAACTAAGGAGCCAGTGGGATGTTCTGTCACCTGGAAGCGCTATGCAAAACATGATCCGTTTCTCCAAAGGTCAAGATCCTGGCAACCCAAACACCATCTCCCTTCTGCGTGCCAATGTGAGTAATAATGGACTTATTTCTCGTTTACTTATTGCTTGTATGTGGTGTGGGTTAGCACAAAATGGTAAGGAAAAATTATCACCAAGTCAAAATGTGTTAATATGGATAGGGACACGGCACCTTTTGTTTTTGTTTATATGTGAATAAATAAGATGCTGAAATCCATAATGAAACAATTAAATTTTAGTAACTGTAAGATAACTTAGTGCAATGAATTAAGAGATCTTAAAAATTTATAAGCGCTTTTATGCGCGTGAGGCAACTGTTGACTTGTTTGGCCAATTTTGTTAGTAGTTCCTTTAAGTTTTAGCATTTATCAATAATATACAACTTCAAATCACCTTTTCCATTTAAACGAGTTGAAACTAGGAGCTTTATGTGGACCACAAAACTAATAAAGCATAATTATGTTAACACATGGTAGTAAATCTGCCACATAAAGTTGCAAATTATGTAACACTTCAATCACAGAGATAAATGTTGACTTCTAAGGTCAAATATCTGATTTTGAACTAAGGGTGCCTATTTATTCGTTAAATATAGTGTTATACTTTTGATGTACGTCTAAAATTATAACGAAAACAACATAAGAAGCATCTGTGTTACTTTCCATGCAATTAATTAAGCTTAATCTTTTATTTGAATTTAGTACATTTGACCTCAAAAGTCAAACTTCTAAATGATTTGATTGTCACTTGCATGTTCAAGACCGCTGGTGGTAATGCCAATCAGAACTCTATGCTAGTACTCCAAGAAAGTACAACAGACGTGACGGGATCACTCATAGTGTACGCTGCTGTAGACGTGCAATCAATCCAAGTAGTGATGAATGGTGGAGATTCATCCTGTGTAACTATGCTACCCTCAGGATTTGCCATAGTGCCTGACTGCGTGGCTGAATCAGGTGCACCGGTAGCAAAAGCAGGGTCTGAAGGTGGATCCTTATTGACTGTCGGATTCCAGATATTGGTCAATGATTTGCCGTCATCAAAGCTCACAATAGAGTCCATCAACACAATCATCAGCCTCATTTCTCGTACGGTTCAAGGGATTAAAGAGGTGGTTCACTCTAATCAACAAGGAAGGCAGATTGATCAATAGGTGGAATCGTTCTTTATATCTATCCGACAATTTCTTGTGTTTTTTTTTGTTTAACAAGATGATGGTGTGGATTTAATTTGTAGGAAGAGAAGAGTATTGGTGTTGGGTTTGGTCTCACAATCTTTGGTTTGAGTCAAGAACGAACCGCAATAAACACTTGTGGTTCGGGTATTGACTCAGTTGACCTGTGAGATCAACTCAACTTTCTTGGCTTCTCTTGTTTGCTGGTTTTTTTCTTTGTATGCATGGAGTTGGGAACTTTTATCTTTGTTCTTATCTATATTATCTGTTTGAGTTTAAAAATGTTAATTTAGGAATCGAATGCATATTATGAATAGTTCAAAAAGTGGAATTTGGTGACATAGTTGTTTATCGATCTTTCATATTTCATAAAATAGACCTGTAAACAAGTACACTTTGTTAAAGGCAAGGAATATCAGAAGTCGACATTAGAAGAAACCAACGTAACAAGAGGAAACAGCTAGCGTAGCATTTTCGACAAGGAGTATTAGTTTCTCTTTGTAACCCTCTAGACAAGGAGTATTAGCATTTTCGACAAGGAATATTCAGAAGTGTGAGAACCTTGCTCATTATGTAGCTATGATTTGCTACACTGTCTTAGCCAGTGGGTAGGAAACCTTTTGTTTTATGAACGGCAGAATTTTATTAGGTGTTCTAGCAAGAAGCTAGAGATACGAAAAACAATTTGTGCTGTTACAACTTACAAGTTGAAATCGGATTCCTTATTCACCAAGTCCACGAGAGATATCTGGGGATCTTGGTCGAAGCAAATGTTGTTCCTGTATCTCTAAATAAACCAAAAGGTAGTTTGAACTACTACATCGGATTGTTGATCCACGAGGGACGACAAGATTCCCTTTACTCACTATGCGAGAACATTGCTCATTTTGTTCAACGAACATTGGATCCTCAAATTTGCTACGAAAAATGCATTTATTTGCAATTATTAACACGCGGAGGCATAAATATAACTTCGAGTAGGCCCGAAAAGGACAACTACAACATTAAGATGTTGCGAGTCTTCTTTTTCCATGAACAACTTGATTGTTGTCACTTGTCAATTTTTTTTTTGTGTGTTAGATATTTACAAATTTAAATAATAGTAGAAGTCTATTTCTTTTTTTTGAACTTAGTAGAAGTCTATTGATTACTTCATTATTTTGTCTTTCAAAGAATATGCGACTAGATTAATACTAGGTTGATGAGCTTAATACTACTATATTTAAATAATGTTAGAAGTTTGATTACTTAATACTACTATTGTCTCTGTAGTTGCTTTCGTATATAATGATTAGAGCTTTAGGTATGGTGATATGAGGTGAGATCAATACAAAATACATCTAATCTAATCTAAAGAACAAATCATAAGATCTCAACCATTCATCTTCTTTTCATCCAATGGATGAGATGAAAGAAAAAATTAATAAAGGAGGGTAAAAATGTAATTCTATAAAAACCCATTTTCCACCATTTTTTAAAAAACAACATATCTTGCAAACGGTAAATCTTCAAGCTACAAAAAATACACCATCGCGACGAGAAAAAAATCATCTTTCTATTGATATGCACTTTTATATACTTTCGACGAACTTTTTTTTCAAAATTTTCGTCCAGAAAAATCCCACAGGATTCGTAAAAAACTCCCACGGAGATCGTAAAAAAATCCCACGGGATTCGTAAAAAGACGAATTTTTTTTTTCAAAATTTTCGTCCAGAAAAATCCCACGGGATTCGCTAAAAAATCCCACGGGATTCGTAAAAAGACAGAACTTTTTTTTTTTCAAAATTTCCGTCCAGAAAAATCCCACGAGATTCGCAAAAAAATCCCACGGGATTTGTAAAAAAATCCCACGGGATTCGTAAAAGACGAACTTTTTTTTTTCAAAATTTCCGTCTAGAAAAATCCCACGGGATTCGTAAAAAAATCCCACGAGATTCGTAAAAAAATCCCACGGGATTCGTAAAAAGACGAATTTTTTTTTTCAAAATTTCCGTCCAGAAAAATCCCACGGGATTCGTAAAAAAATCCCATGGGATTTGTAAAAAATTCACTTGTAATTTGTATAAATCCCATGAGATTCTGTATAAATATACAACAAACATAGCAAAAAAAAACTTGCCGAAAAATGTATGTTTCTCAAACAAATATACAACAAAAACACCTCTCAAAGATAAAAAATCACATGTTTTATCATGTGTATCCGTGTTAAAATCTGTAGAGAATGACGAAGAGGCTAAGTGAATGTCACTAAGTGTATATTATAACGATTTAACGGATACCAACTCTTTTTGGATCTATCTATTATAATTATTTGTATTGTCATTACTATTGCATTATGTTTAATTCTTCATTATTCCATACCATCGCCCTTGTCAAAAACCTGCTCACCGAGACATTTATGAACATTGTGCTTCCAATAATAGTCATGGACTCTACTACTCGCCAACGAAGTCAACACTGCAAACCTGCATAAATCAGCAACACCGCTTCCCGGTTCTATCTCTTTGATCACTAGCCAACTCTTTACACAATGTACACACGACATATTCCAATATTCATCGCCACCACTATAACCTAGTAAACCACACCCTTTTGATAAGCCTAAAACTTCATCGCCGAGGTCCTTAACCACATCAGGGACCGATAAAGCTGAGCAGTAATTTACTCCACGTGTCAGCCTATCAATTCCACATGTAAATACATCTGTTATGTTATCTTCTATCTTGTTTAAACAACTTGATTGCTCATGGATTTAAGGTAAAGTGTTGGTGCCATGGATTTATATTCACATGAAGAGGTTATCAGCAACATAATGCATGCTCATCAAGAGCAGTCAAGGATGTGGGGAAAAGCATCTCCAACATAACTATTGATTTTATAATATGCAATTGTCCGATCTCCTACTGGCGGTTCTCTCTGCTCCAGTCCAAAGATAGAACAATTTTGAAAGCCATCAAGGCTGCTAATTAGAATACGAGTCAACCAGCCAAGACTGTCACTCAATATAAGGTCATTACTTTGATATTTACATAATGGCACATTCACTACTAAAGGTCCCAGGGAAAGGGAATCATGTTGCTATGAAAGAAAAACAAAATGTGGCCATCACATTGTGCTCATAAGCATTTATGGCTTTGAGCAATCCCAAAAATCAAAACTAAAAAGTGTAAATTCTACTGCAACAAAATAACCACATTTCTTATAGGCATTACATCAAACACCTGGCGTCCTTCCAATCACACAATGAACAAAATAAAATCCAAAACTTTTTTTAACCAATCAACCACAGTGGGATATATATATTCTAAAGTGTTCACAACAACTTGCCTAAACATATCTCTACTCATACCGTTGAAACTGTTATTACCGTTGCTATCACCGCTAAGCCCCGCTTTCAGTTCATTCTCAATTTCAGTTTTTTCGAGCTTTAGACCATTTAGCGCCTTGACTTCTTCGTCGATTTCGGATTTTGGCGCGTGAGAGGATTTGAGGTTGCAGATGACGTCACTGTGGTGGTTGATGGTGGTGAGTTTAGCGGCGAGTGATTCACCGGGAGGATTCAGTTGACATGACGGTGGTCGTGGTGTGGTGATGTAAGTGTCTTTGTGAAGACGTGTTACACTGATAAATAACACAGTTACTTATATTACGAAAGTGCCCTTTAATAGTTAATTATATTAAAAATAAGGATTAATCTAGACCTTTAGATTTAGAATAGATGGATGGTTGAGATCTTTTGATTTGATCTTTAGATAATTATTGTTCTGCATTGAACTTTTGTCATGGTGATATATCAAAACTTCTCATTTTGAATTCTTACGGGGTGACACATCACTTTAACAAACCTCTTTTTATAATCTATTTTATCACAACTAACATTAACTTATTCATTTCGGGCCCACTACTTGCAACTTTATTTTTTTTATTTAAATTATCAAATAAATTAAATTCATTTCATTAAAAATAAAAATGATTACAACATATTAAAAAACCTTACTAAACATAAAATAAAGAAACGAAAAGAAAACATACGCAACTAAAGAAATACATAAAATTATAAAGAAACTAATTATTTTGTTGTTGTTGTTGCTGTTGTTGAAATTGTTCTCATTGATGTCGTTGTCAAACATGCTCGATGAGAAATCGTTGAAGCGATGCGTGTTTGCCTTTATCACGGAGTTCTTTGTATTTCTTTCGTTGCACTTCGCATCGTTCAATCCATGCCCGTTGTAAATTTATTCGCGAGCAAATATACATTTCGCTCATTTCGGATATCGCAAATTCTTAATCTTTCAAAATCATGTTATGCAATATGATGCACGTGTACATGATTCTCCGTAACTTGCCCACAGTAAATGCACGTGCCGGTTGGGCAATAATATGCCAACGTCCTTGGAGGACACCAAAAGCTCTTTCGATATCTTTTCGAGCACTTTCTTGTTTCGCTTTAAATACGACATTCTTGGGGGTAAGTGCAACCGTAAATGATTTGACAAACGATGACCACTCTGGGTAAATTCCGTCAGCTAGATAATACCCGTGTTTAAATGTACGCCCGTTTACTTCAAACGGAACCTCAGGGGTGATATCATCAAGCAGGTCGTCGAATAACGGAGAATTATTCAAAATGGTAAGATCGTTATTCGCACCCGCTACCTCAAAAAATGCATGCCAAATCCAAAAATCGTAAAACCCAACGGCTTCAAGCATTATAGTTAGATACTTTTTATGACCCCTTTGAAATTGCCCTTGCCATTCGACCGGGCAAGTTTTCCATTTCTAGTGCATACAATCAATGCTTCCCAACATTCTCGGTATCTTATGAACCGCGTTATGTGGGTAGTATAAGTTGTGAATGTCACTCACGTTTGGTCTTCTTAGAAACTCCTTCGTATACAATTGGATTATGCACATAGTAAAATAATCTAGACAATCACGTGCACAATGTTCCCCTATTTGTAAATACTCATCTAATGCATCAACAGATATGTCGTACGCCAATTGGCGTAGGGCGCATGCGCATTTCATAATCACACTAAAATTCATTACACCCGTAGCATCGGGTCGGACTCTAAAGAAATCCAAATGCTTGAGAAGTGGATGATGAGTTTGAATATATGTTTCAATGCCTTGTACTATTTCTAAAAATAGTTTACGGCTCATACGAAAGCGACGCCTAAAATTTTCATCCGTATATTTTGGGTTGTCACCAAAATAGTCAGCCATTAGACGTTCTTCACTAACTTCACGTTCACGTGGGATGTATCTACGATGGCGTGAACCTCCGGCTTCTCATTGTTGCAACGATTGCTCAAACTCATATTCTTGCATAATTATTTCCAGCTCCGATATCTCTTCAAGATCACTTTCACTAGAATACGATGAATCGCTCATGTTTCTTGCTTGAAATAAAAGTTGCGTAGAATTTGATGTAAGTGTTTTGAAATAAAAAGTGTGTAGAATTTGATTAAAATGTGTTAATATTTATAGTGTGTACTAAAAAAGAAAAAAAAAAAAAAAAAAAAAGGCTAAAATTTTAATTTACAAACGTTGTTAAACGTTTATGTCTGACATAAAGTAGAAACAAGGATAAGTTGGAACCTCACCGTGCAGACGAGGAGCCTTCCTTTGGCGAGCAACGGCGAACGCAAGGGGTATGGTGGCGAAGGGCAACGAGGAAGCCATGCTGGAACGGCGAGCTTCAACTAGCTCCACACCATTCGCTCTTAGTTGGTTGATGAGCTCAATTTTTGGTGACTCACATACAAATACAGTATTATCTTCTTTATCTTTATGTTATTACTTTGTAACCGAGTATTACTTTTTACGTTTTAAATTAATTAATTATTTTTAAATTCACATAGTTCGAAGAAGGGTTTTGATCATAAAATAGCAATAAACTTTCTTCATTGTTTTGCTTTGGTACGAGTTTTCTGAAAAAGTTATATAAATGTAACGAACAATTGAAAAACAAATAGAGCATACAATTGAGAGACGAATAAAGCATATTACATACGAGTACTCTTTTTTGTCTCAAGTTAAATATTTATTTATCATTGTTATTTGCATTAAGGAAGTGTTCACCTATAAATATCAAGTAATGAGATTTTGAGAATGTTTTGCAAAAGGTAAAAATTACATTTTATTATTGATATATGGTATAAGGAAGTTTTAAATTGGTAAAACTATCAACCCCCCCCCCCTTTTTAGTTTTCCACAATTGGTATCAGAGCTTCGTTACCAAGTTTCTTAAAGTATGTTTTACTTTAAAGACTTGATACGATCCATGTATGTTTGAAAACTACAAAGAAGGATTTATTTTTGGGTCATATTTTCTTTTAAATCATTTTGTTGGACATTGATAGATCATTCTAACAACTTTTGTTTTCAAGAAATCTTCATAGTAGAACCTCTCCAAAATCTTCTTTCAAAGAATAATGAAGTCAACATTCAAGGAAGGATCTATAAAGTAATCACAACTTACGTACACCAAGTACAAAAGATTACTTTAAAAGCTCATGAAGTATTTTTGGTATTATGCCAAACCAAGAAGCATAGAGGTATGTTTTACTTTTTATTAAATAGGTTACATGAGTTTAATTTATTTCATAGTGTTCTGTGTTTATTAATCACTAGCATCGTTAGAAGTCTCTTTCGTCACCTTTCCGCCTTTATCAACATCGGGAATGATATTCTTTTTTGATTCGTCAAACTAACGCCGTCATCACATATGAACCCTCGATATGTGATTCATCAAAAGCCGTCATTCAAAAACAATCTTCATCTAATACCTCCGAACTAGTTTTTGGCAAGCTAATTTATAAGCCTACTACAAAAATAATGCCAAACAACTCCTTTTTCTGTCCACAGTATCCGGATCCCTCTAGTTGTACTAGCCGGATCCCAAATACAAAGGATCCGGGGGAACCGTGGAACAGAACTCAGTTATACGTTTTCAAAAAAAATTCACCACTGATTATTTTTCCTCTATTCACACAACACAAAAACGACCAAGCTATAAAATTCATCCTCATTGGCTTCCATACTTTCAAATATTCATTCCTAGAACACCATTGTAAGTAATTAAATTAACTTGTTCTAATTTTCATCATCCTCATCCTAGGGTTTATGGTTTCTTGATTTTTAATCAATTAAACTCAATTAGGGTTTTTACAAATTAATTATGAAAAGGGGTTTTTAACAAAATCATATTGTGTTCACAACATTGTTAATACAAATCAAAACCATAAACCCATTCCAACTAATCTCACCTAATTGAAAATTTATATTTTTAGGACCAACCATGCCCAAAGCCACTCAACAAGATCATCATGACACCGTCCACTATCTTACTCACTATTATCGTAGAAAGGGATTGACCAAAACCGACCGTAAAATATTCAAAAGCCTTGTAAAAAGACTTATCCACGAAGGTCGTGTAGTCAAGGAATGTTTTCTTGAAGATACCGACATTCGTCAAGTTTTCTCGACGATCAACTTTGATTGTCTCCTTGACATAGATGAGCAAATTTGTCAGGTCTTCATTTTTGAATTTTACAAAAGCTTTAGGATCATTAGAAACACCGACAATAGCATCTCAATCGTCTTCATCATCAACAAGCAAAACTTTATTTTTCCTCTCAACACCTTTGCTCAAATTCTTCGCATTCCGTGTGAAGAAATTTGTATGTACTCGCAAGATTGGGCAATTAACGCTCAAAACCTTGCACTTGATCCTAAGCCTCTCTATAACACTCCTCTCGACGATCCCGAAACCATTAGAGATACTATCTTCAAAATTAGGACCGACCAATCTCGTTACAACCGTAACAAAAAACTCATTCACCGTGATCCCTTTCAAATGAAACTTTTCGAAATGCATCCCACTTTTAGAAAATGGGAAGAAATCCTTAGGGAAAATGTCATTAGCCTAGTTGGGAACAAAGATCATCCAAATGCATGTCTTGTGCAAATGATCTATTGTCTTATCCACCAAAGGCCATTTAATCTTGCCTATTACATGGTAAGGAGAATGGCTGGGGTATTCAAAGCTTCCAACATGGTACTTCCGTATGGTATGCTCCTAACACGACTTTGTAAGTATGTTGGTACATTGCAACCATATCCTATTAACGATGATCATTACCTTTCCGATCACGTCATGGTACCTGATACGCTTACACAGCGCGTTCGGGGTCAAAGGAACTTCCTTTTCGTCGAGCAAGTTTTTCAACACCCTAGGCAGTGAACCTAATCGTTGTAGTGTAGTATTAGGGTAAGCCACGGGAATTGATATCGTTCTCTAGGGGAATAGGAATACTAGTGAGAAGTTATTACGCTAAGGTTGGGGTTGAGGAAGATTATTTTTTATCTTTTTATGTTTTTTAGAAAAGGAAAAATACGAATCTCGGGGTTTGGATTTGGGGGGTTGGTATTTCTACCGATTACTCTACTATTATCTAATTATCTAAACTAAGGTGGTGATAGTCTATGTCTAATTATTGTGTGCTCATATGATAGTTTAAAGATGTGTTTACTTAAGTTTTACTACTCCTTAATTATCTTCTATTGGTGGTTGAATTGTCACGTCCTTATTCCTAGTTGCGTTGTGTGTCTAAAGTTGTAGGGTATGCGTTTCTCCCTACTCTTTGAAGTTACCAAAGGGTATCGTCTACAAAACCCACTAGGGATGATAAACTCTAACTCTAAGGCCTCTTTGGATAATTTAGCTTACAACAACTCAAAGTGCTATAACCTAAGGTTCACAAAGATTAATCAAGCATTAAGTACACAACGAATGACCTATCGCATTACTAGATCATTAATCAACTAAGATAAGAAACAACCAATTAATATTCAATAATTAAGTTTCATATTCCCTAAGCAAACACACAAGTAAATTAGCCGGACATGGAGAACATGCAAGCATACATACAAATAATTGAAGACATAATTAAATTAATGAAGCAAACAACTTATCTTGGTGTAAGATAGGGTTTAGAACCCGAAAATATGACCTTGGTTCGGTTTAGGTTTGACTCCAAAAGTTTACCCAAAAGACTACTCTCTAAAACTGAAAAATTCGGATTCTATATATAAGATTACATGTGCGACGGCGTCACCTTATGATTTGTGACGCCGTCGTGTCACCGTCATTAGGGTTTCGTCTTGGCCAAGTTAATCTTGCGACGGCGTCACCTTATGCTTGTGACGCCGTCCTCTTTAGCTTCTGACGCCGTCTGGATTGAATCTAGGCCGTTTGAGTTGCGACGGCCTACTCTTTTAAAGCCCGACGCCGTCCTCCAAAAACTAGTAATTTCTCTTATGTGTCGTCACAAATTCCTCCGACGGCGTTGCAGATTAAGCAGTGACGCCGTCCCCTTGTAATTTTGCAGCTTGAGTGTCTCGATTCTTGACTTTGGCCATTTTCTTCATATATCCGCGCCTTTTCGTCCAAATAAGTGCCATTACAGCAGTTTGCCTTCAAGAGACCTAAAAAGTGAAAAGGAACGATATTAAGCAATAACGGATACAAAAGTGATCAAATAAGGGCTTAAACGACCCCTCAAAAAGGTACATTTTAAAACCTTATCAGTACCTCTTACCAAACAACCCTCTAAACGGTTCATGGTCAATGGAGAGAAACCTGAAGCTCTCTCGGATTCCTCGGCCGGAGAAGAAGAAGATGAAGAAGAGGAAGACATCGACCCCGTAGCCAACATCAAATTGGAAATCCTTGAATACCACGAACAACTTCCAACCATCCCAAAAGAGACCGCGGAATTTAAGCAATTGAGGGGCATGATTCAAAACCTCGCTTACAACCTCACTAAGCCGTCAAAAAGGAAAAGAAAGGATTGACGAAAGAGACAATAGGAATATGCTTATTTTTTCTTTATCTTATGTTTGGATGATTACGTTTTAGCACTTTCGGTTTATGGTAACTTGGATATTGTCTTTTTATCATACTTTTATAAGTGGTGTTTTGTGATGACATGCTTGTTCCTATTGCTTTAATTATAGATTTATTAGTGTGCAAAATATGCACATCATTTCTGGGAAGAATCTGATCTGCAGATGCCGGATCCCTAGGATTAGCCTTGCGGATCCCTCCCTTGAGGGAACCGTTGGATCCGTGTCATCAGATCAGCAATACAGCATTCCTTGCATCAAGATAACTTTCTAGATAACATTACATTAGATAAGCATATGATTTTACAATCCAACTAGAACCACTTCAAGGATGAGAAAGGCTTAGACTCACTAAAGGCTTACTTAAAATCTTAGTCAAAATGTCTCTTGATTTATCAACACATCAAAGCTCACCATATTTCCGCCTCAATAACTCACAAAATGTTTCTCATCTTTCAAAACACTTAAGTAGATAAATTAAACAATTTTAGGAAATTGTTTCCAACCAATTTTATCTCAAAGTGATTCAAAAATTAGCTTTTTTAATTCTTGTGATTTTTAAGAAATTTTCAAATATTACCTCAAGCTTAAATCTGATCACTAGGATCATTTATTATGACTTAACACCACAAAACTCTTAGTGTTATCCTTGGACATCCATTGGTAGTCATCTTGTCCCATCCCCTTTCCATAAGAAGCAATCATTTGCTATAACACTTATTACCTTTGATCATTCAAGTATCCTCTCATCCTAAAACACTTAGGAGAACTGAAACACTCAAAATAAGATAGGCTTTAGCTCCTAGAAACCTCATTTCAAACCTGTCATAACTACTGAGAGCCGGATCCCTAGGATTAGCCTAGCCGGATCCCTACAAGGAGGGAACCGTGGGATCCTGGTGACAGTGTATGTCAAACATTGCTAAAACAATCATTTCAACTCATCTTCTTAACTCAAACACTCCATCTCATCTTAATTGAGTTCCTAGATCAGTGAAATTCTGAATCTCAACCTTGTGCATGTTAATCATCACATTTCTAAGAACATTAGTGGATTAAGTCTTAAATGAAATTGCCAAGTTCTTCCCTTTATAAGCCATATTACTAAGAACACCTTAGTCATCAAACACTAAACACCATTACTTGATATGGTTAAAAATTTAAGATATCCAACAGCTAGAGACTTCAAAATTAAGTCAAAACCTCGAAATCCATTAATAATAAACCTTACAAAAGCATAATGATTTCACCTAAACCCTGTCTGATAGCCGGATCCCTGGTCTTTAACCAGGCGGATCCCTGCTGAGAGGAATCCGCGGGATCCGTAGATGCAGAAAGAATAAATCAGCTTCCATATTCGAATTCAAGTCACCTTTTGGTTCTCTAACCACTTTTAGCATTCATTAATTATCCTCCTAGAGCTGATCAAAACCCCAAGAGCATGCTTAGTCCTCTAAGTGGCCAAGAATTTAATTTCCTAATTCAAATCATCCTTTATAAACCAAACAACCTTAGGATTAAGTCACCACTCTCAATCACATCTCAAAAATTAGCAACTAAAGAAGTTCTTACTAGCACCATCATCACTATGACTAAGGCTCCTAGTGCTAACTCTTCCACTCAAGACCCACCCAAGAAACTTGCTAGAATCATACATGAAGTTTCCTCAACCGAATCATCTCCGGTTAAGTCCACCAATGCTAGGATTTCTCCCACACTAAGGAAACCAATCAAACTAATTCCCAAGAAGAGTGTTCCCACTAGGATTTCATCACCTAATTCTACTATACCAAACATACCCTCCACAACTCAACCAACATCATTAGTACCTAGAGCCACCTCATAATCATTTGAAGATCCTCAACCCACTTCACTTGAACTTCCACTTCAAGAAACTCAAAACCATGACAAGGATTGCTATAATTGTAAACATGTTGAAAGATTGAAACATGAACTAGATAGATTGATACATGAACTACAAGCTCAAACTTAGAATGTTTAGGAAAACTCATCATTTATCGTCATTAAGCTTTTAGTTGAATCTAAAGTTTGGGGTAACTCATTAGCATTAGTAGCACTTGTTTGGCTAGTTCATTCTCTTGTTTTAGAGATTTATTCAATTATCTCTTGTTTTTATTGAATGAATATCTATATGCTATATTTATTTAGTGCATTGTGCTTGTTATTTCACATCTTCATTAGCATTGAATAGAACATTCTCATTGCTGAAGAAACTATCAAACAGATAGCCGGATCCCTCCCAAATACCTAGACGGATCCCTCCAAGAAGGGAACCGTGGGATCCGTGGTACAGAAGCACAAAATTGTACTAACTTGAGTTTTACTTGCAGGAAATTATGCATTATATTCTTGTTTTCTAACCTTTACTTTGTAGATTTTCAAATTAGCACATGAAGATTTTGACACCATAAAGCTAGGGGAGCTTTGTGTCAAACGATATTGCAAAAACACTTGCAACATTAATCCGTTTTTGGATACTTCATGATACCCCATTGCATCTTTGCAATCTTCAAGGGGGAGCACATTTTCGTCACTTAGACGAACCATTTGCAAACTTAATTGCAAACACAATTAGTTCATTTTACGTCATGTCCTTGACGCCCCTTTCAAAGGGATGGACTCGTCAAGGGGGAGTTAAGACGAGTACCATTCCCGTCACTTGCTCTCGTTACATTTTTACATACCTTTTCTTATAAAAATTGTGTTAGTTTCTTTTAACGCTTTTTGTTTCGACAAAAAGGGGGAGAAGAAAGTAAAAACTACAAATTCAAACTTTTTCGAATTTTAGATTTTCCTTAAAATAATTTTATGTTTTGTCATCAACAAAAAGGGGGAGATTGTTAATAAAAATAAGCCGTAAAAACGTTTATTTATATTTTACGATCTTCTAATGTTTTGTCGATAACAAACGTAAAATCATTTTAACAAAACAAATAAAGTACGTAAATAGTTTGAGTTAATAGTTTCCTAACACACTTACGCTTTCACATAAAACACTATAACAAGTTTAAGTGATTTTATGATTTATATATATATGTATAACAACTAATGTTTACATATTGTGTTAACACATACTTAAACTAAGTATACTAAAATTGGTAAAAACTAGCAAATGGTATTGACCCATAACCCATGGTTTTATATATACCACTTAACCAAGTTCATTGTATCTAGAAAGAAAACCATGGATCAACCCATAACCCATGACCCATGACCCATAACCAAAAATACCCATGGGCAAAGAGGAGCGTTCCATGGATCCCTGGCTTTGTGCTAGCCGGATCCCAAGTGGAAGGGATCCGTGGGATCCGGGGAACAGTAGAGAATTTTCTCTATAAATAGAGAGCCATTTCTTCCTTTCTAGGCATCACTTTACACACATACTTCCCCCAAGTATTCTAACCCTCTAAACTCAGATCCAAGTGATCTATGTAGTTTGTCTTTTGTTTTTGTGTGATCTTCTAGGTTCCTCTTAAAGAAAAGATCACCACTTCTTGAAGACGTGCAAGCTCAAGTCCATGAGTTGCCATGCTTCGTCATCATCAAGACAACGAAGGTTCTCTTGTTGATAGTTCTACCTTTCTCCATAGATGTTGGGTTGAAGGCATTAGTGAAGAATGCCAAAAGTGTCAAGATGAAAGCATTAGTGAAAGGTGCTCATCATCCGTGTCAAAGCATTAGTGAAGAATGCTAAAGGTGTCAAGACAAAGGCATTAGTGAAGGGTGCCAAGCGTTGTGTCAAAGTCATTAGTGAAGGATGCCGAAGAATCAAATCAAGTAGCATTTGGGAAGAATGCCTAGGTCGTATAATCGATGAGGTGCATCGTTATACATATAAGTAGTTGTTTATTTCCAAGGATGGTGATATCCTTGATGATGTTGTAACAAGGAGTAGATCTCCTTGATATTAGGTGTTGTGTTGTGAAGGGTAGTAGTTCCTCCATAGTAATAGAACTAGGTGCTTAGCCTAGTACCTAATAAAGGGTAGGCGACGTTGTGATAGGATTAGTTCTCCTAAGGTGTGAAAGAACTCGGCGGTTAGCCTAGCACCGTATAAAGGGTAGGCGATGTTGTGTTAGGTGTGGTTCGCCTTGGTGAGGAACTCGGTATTTAGCTTAGTACTGGAAAAAGGTTAAGCGACGTTGTGAAGGCTTCTCCGCCATAAGGAGTTGGTGTAGTGCTTACGAACTCTCAAGTAGGTGACTCGGGGAGTGGAGTAGGGCAAGGAAGGTGTCCTTGTAGCCGAACCACTATAAATACTTGTGTCGTGGTGATGTGCTTCTTACTCTTTATATTTCATTATACGTTTATATATCTATCTATCAACGTCCAACATAAACAACCAAATAGATTGACATAAGTCGATCTAAATATTTAAAAGGAAGTTTTAAATTGGTAAAACTATTAAACCCCCCCCCCCCCCCCTTTTAGTTTTCCACAATTGGTATCAGAGCTTCGTTACCAAGTTTCTTAAAGTACGTTTTACTTTAAAGACTTGATACGATCCATGTATGTTTGAAAACTACAAAGAAGGATTTATTTTTGGGTCATATTTTCTTTTAAATCATTTTGTTGGACATTGATAGATCATTCTAACAACTTTTGTTTTCAAGAAATCTTCATAGTAGAACCTCTCCAAAATCTTCATTCAAAGAATAATGAAGTCAACATTCAAGGAAGGATCTATAAAGTAATCACAACTTACGTACACCAAGTACAAAAGATTACTTTAAAAGCTCATGAAGTATTTTTGGTATTATGCCAAACCAAGAAGCATAGAGGTATGTTTTACTTTTCATTAAATAGGTTACATGAGTTTAATTTATTTCATAGTGTTCTGTGTTTATTAATCACTAGCATCGTTAGAAGTCACTTTTGTTACCTTTCTGCCTTTATCAACATCGGGAATGATATTCTTTTTTGATTCGTCAAACTAACGTCGTCATCACATATGAACCCTCGATATGTGATTCATCAAAAGCCGTCATTCAAAAACAATCTTCATCTAATACCTCCGAACTAGTTTTTAGCAAGCTAATTTATAAGCCTACTACAAAAATAATGCCAAACAACTCCTTTTTCTGTCCACAGTATCCGGATCCCTCTAGTTGTACTAGCCGGATCCCAAATACAAAGGATCCGGGGGAACCGTGAAACAGAACTCAGTTATACGCTTTCAAAAAAAATTCACCACTGATTATTTTTCCTCTATTCACACAACACAAAAACGACCAAGCTACAGAATTCATCCTCATTGGCTTCCATACTTTCAAATATTCATTCCTAGAACACCATTGTAAGTAATTAAATTAACTTGTTCTAATTTTCATCATCCTCATCCTAGGGTTTATGGTTTCTTGATTTTTAATCAATTAAACTCAATTAGGGTTTTTACAAATTAATTATGAAAAGGGGTTTTTAACAAAATTACATTGTGTTCACAACATTGTTAATACAAATCAAAACCATAAACCCATTCCAACTAATCTCACCTAATTGAAAATTTATATTTTTAGGACCAACCATGCCCAAAGCCACTCAACAAGATCATCATGACACCGTCCACTATCTTACTCACTATTATCGTAAAAAGGGATTGACCAAAACCGACCGTAAAATATTCAAAAGCCTTGTAAAAAGACTTATCCACGAAGGTCGTGTAGTCAAGGAATGTTTCCTTGAAGATACCGACATTCGTCAAGTTTTCTCGACGATCAACTATGATTGTCTCCTTGACATAGATGAGCAAATTTGTCCGGTCTTCATTTTTGAATTTTACAAAAGCTTTAGGATCATTAGAAACACCGACAATAATATCTCAATCGTCTTCATCATCAACAAGCAAAACTTTATTTTTCCTCTCAACACCTTTGCTCAAATTCTTCGCATTCCGTGTGAAGGAATTTGTATGTACTCTCAAGATTGGGCAATTAACGCTCAAAACCTTGCACTTGATCCTAAGCCTCTCTATAACACTCCTCTCGACGATCCCGAAACCATTAGAGATACTATCTTCAAAATTAGGACCGACCAATCTCGTTACAACCGTAACAAAAAACTCATTCACCGTGATCCCTTTCAAATGGAACTTTTCGAAATGCATCCCACTTTTAGAAAATGGGAAGAAATCCTTAGGGAAAATGTCATTAGCCTAGTTGGGAACAAAGATCATCCAAATGCATGTCTTGTGCAAATGATCTATTGTCTTATCCACCAAAGGCCATTTAATCTTGCCTATTACATGGTAAGGAGAATGGCTGGGGTATTCAAAGCTTCCAACATGGTACTTCCGTATGGTATGCTCCTAACACGACTTTGTAAGTATGTTGGTACATTGCAACCATCTCCTATTAACGATGATCATTACCTTTCCGATCACGTCATGGTACCTCTTACCAAACAACCCTCTAAACGGTTCATGGTCAATGGAGAGAAACCTGAAGCTCTCTCGGATTCCTCGGCCGTAGAAGAAGAAGATGAAGAAGAGGAAGACATCGACCCCGTAGCCAACATCAAAATGGAAATCCTTGAATACCACGAACAACTTCCAACCATCCCAAAAGAGACCGCGGAATTTAAGCAATTGAGGGGCATGATTCAAAACCTCGCTTACAACCTCACTAAGCCGTCAAAAAGGAAAAGAAAGGATTGACGAAAGAGACAATAGGAATATGCTTATTTTTTCTTTATCTTATGTTTGGATGATTACGTTTTAGCACTTTCGGTTTATGGTAACTTGGATATTGTCTTTTTATCATACTTTTATAAGTGGTGTTTTGTGATGACATGCTTGTTCCTATTGCTTTAATTATAGATTTATTAGTGTGCAAAATATGCTCATCATTTCTGTGAAGAATCTGATCTGTAGATGCCGGATCCCTAGGATTAGCCTAGCCGGATCCCTCCCTTGAGGGAACCGTGGGATCCGTGTCATTAGATCAGCAATACAGCATTCCTTGCATCAAGATAACTTTCTAGATAACATTACATTAGCTAAGCATATGATTTTACAATCCAACTAGAACCACTTCAAGGATGAGAAAGGCTTAGACTCACTAAAGGCTTACTTAAAATCTTAGTCAAAATGTCTCTTGATTTATCAACACATCAAAGCTCACCATATTTCCGCCTCAATAACTCACAAAATGTTTCTCATCTTTCAAAACACTTAAGTAGATAAATTAAACAATTTTAGGAAATTGTTTCCAACCAATTTTATCTCAAAGTGATAAAAAAAATTAGCCTTTTCAATTCTTGTGATTTTTAAGAATTTTTCAAATATTACCTCAAGCTTAAATCTGATCACTAGGATCATTTATTATGACTTAACACCACAAAACTCTTAGTGTTATCCTTGGACATTCATTGGTAGTCATCTTGTCCCATCCCCTTTCCATAAGAAGCAATCATTTGCTATAACACTTATTACCTTTGATCATTCAAGTATCCTCTCATCCTAAAACACTTAGGAGAACTGAAACACTCAAAATTAGATAGGCTTTAGCTTCTAGAAACCTCATTTCAAACCTGTCATAACTATTGAGAGCCGGATCCCTAGGATTAGCCTAGCCGGATCCCTACAAGGAGGGAACCGTGGGATCCGGGTGACAGTGTATGTCAAACATTGCTAAAACAATCATTTCAACTCATCTTCTTAACTCAAACACTCCATCTCATCTTAATTGAGTTCCTAGATCTGTGAAATTCTGAATCTCAATCTTGTGCATGTTAATCATCACATTTCCAAGAACATTAGTGGACTAAGTCTTAAATACAATTGCCAAGTTCTTCCCTTTATAAGCCATACTACTAAGAACACCTTAGTCATCAAACACTAAACACCATTACTTGATATGGTTAAAGATTTAAGATATCCAACAGCTAGAGACTTCAAAATTAAGTCAAAACCTCGAAATCCATTAATAATAAACCTTACAAAAGCATAATGATTTCACCTAAACCCTGTCTGATAGCCGGATCCCTGGTCTTTAACCAGGCGGATCCCTGCTGAGAGGAATCCGCGGGATCCGTAGATGCAGAAAGAATAAATCAGCTTCCATATTCGAATTCAAGTCACCTTTTGGTTCTCTAACCACTTTTAGCATTCATTAATTATCCTCCTAGAGCTGATCAAAACCCCAAGAGCATGCTTAGTCCTCTAAGTGGCCAAGAATATAATTTCCTAATTCAAATCATCCTTTATAAACCAAACAACCTTAGGATTAAGTCACCACTCTCAATCACATCTCAAAAATCAGCAACTAAAGAAGTTCTTACTAGCACCATCATCACTATGACTAAGGCTCCTAGTGCTAACTCTTCCACTCAAGAACCACCCAAGAAACTTGCTAGAATCATACATGAAGTTTCCTCAACCGAATCATCTCCGGTTAAGTCCACCAATGCTAGGATTTCTCCCACACCAAGGAAACCAATCAAACTAATTCCCAAGAAGAGTGTTCCCACTAGGATTTCATCACCTAATTCTACTATACCAAACATACCCTCCACAACTCAACCAACATCATTAGTACCTAGAGCCACCTCACAATCATTTGAAGATCCTCAACCCACTTCACTTGAACTTCCACTTCAAGAAACTCAAAACCATGACAAGGATTGCTATAATTGTAAACATGTTGAAAGATTGAAACATGAACTAGATAGATTGATACATGAACTACAAGCTCAAACTTAGAATGTTTAGGAAAACTCATCATTTATCGTCATTAAGCTTTTAGTTGAATCTAAAGTTTGGGGTAACTCATTAGCATTAGTAGCACTTGTTTGGCTAGTTCATTCTCTTGTTTTAGAGATTTGTTCAATTATCTCTTGTTTTTATTGAATGAATATCTATATGCTATATTTATTTAGTGCATTGTGCTTGTTATTTCACATCTTCATTAGCATTGAATGGAACATTCTCATTGCTGAAGAAACTATCAAACAGATAGCCGGATCCCTCCCAAATACCTAGACGGGTCCCTCCAAGAAGGGAACCGTGGGATCAGTGGTACAGAAGCACAAAATTGTACTAACTTGAGTTTTACTTGCAGGAAATTATGCATTATATTCTTGTTTTCTAACCTTTACTTTGTAGATTTTCAAATTAGCACATGAAGATTTTGACACCATAAAGCTAGGGGAGCTTTGTGTCAAACGATATTGCAAAAACACTTGCAACATTAATCCGTTTTTGGATTATACTTCATGATACCCCATTGCATCTTTGCAATCTTCAAGGGGGAGCACAGTTTCGTCACTTAGACGAACCATTTGCAAACTTAATTGCAAACACAATTAGTTCATTTTACGTCATGTCCTTGACGCCCCTTTCAAAGGGATGGACTCGTCAAGGGGGAGTTAAGACGAGTACCATTCCCGTCACTTGCTCTCGTTACATTTTTACATACCTTTTCTTATAAAAATTGTGTTAGTTTCTTTTAACGCTTTTTGTTTCGACAAAAAGGGGGAGAAGAAAGTAAAAACTACAAATTCAAACTTTTTCGAATTTTAGATTTTCCTTAAAATAATTTTATGTTTTGTCATCAACAAAAAGGGGGAGATTGTTAATACAAATAAGCCGTAAAAACGTTTATTTATATTTTACGATCTTCTAATGTTTTGTCGATAACAAACGTAAAATCATTTTAACGAAACAAATAAAGTACGTAAATAGTTTGAGTTAATAGTTTCCTAACACACTTATGCTTTCACATAAAACACTATAACAAGTTTAAGTGATTTTATGATTTAGATATATATGTACAACAACTAATATTTACATATTGGGTTAGCACATACTGAAACTAAGTATACTAAAATGGGTAAATACTAAGATGGGTAAAAACTAGCAAATGGTATTGACCCATAACCCATGGTTTTATATATACCACTTAACCAAGTTCATTGTATCTAGAAAGAAAACCATGGATCAACCCATAACCCATAACCAAAAATACCCATGGGCAAAGAGGAGCGTTCCACGGATCCCTGGCTTTGTGCTAGCCGGATCCTAAGTGGAAAGGATCCGTGGGATCAGGGGAACAGTAGAGAATTTTCTCTATAAATAGATAGCCATTTCTTCCTTTCTAGGCATCACTTTACACACATACTTCCCCCAAGTATTCTAACTCTCTAACCTCAGATCCAAGTGATCTATGTAGTTTGTCTTTTTTGTGTGAGTGATCTTCTAGGTTCCTCTTAAAGGAAAGATCACCACTTCTTGAAGACGTGCAAGCTCAAGTCCATGAGTTACCATGCTTCGTCATCATCAAGACAACGAAGGTTCTCCTGTTGATAGTTCTACCTTTCTCCATAGATGCTGGGTTGAAGGCATTAGTGAAGAATGCCAAAAGTGTCAAGATGAAAGCATTAGTGAAAGGTGCTCATCATCCGTGTCAAAGCATTAGTGAAGAATGCTAAAGGTGTCAAGACGAAGGCATTAGTGAAGGGTGCCAAGCGTTGTGTCAAAGTCATTAGTGAAGGATGCCGAAGAATCAAATCAAGTAGCATTTGGGAAGAATGCCTAGGTCGTATAATCGATGAGGTGCATCGTTATAGATATAAGTAGTTGTTTATTTCCAAGGATGGTGATATCCTTGATGATGTTGTAACAAGGAGTAGATCTCCTTGATATTAGGTGTTGTGTTGTGAAGGGTAGTAGTTCCTCCATAGTAATGGAACTAGGTGCTTAGCCTAGTACCTAATAAAGGGTAGGCGACGTTGTGATAGGATTAGTTCTCCTAAGGTGTGAAAGAACTCGGTGGTTAGCTTAACACCGTATAAAGGGTAGGCGACGTTGTGTTAGGTGTGGTTCGCCTTGGTGTGAAGGAACTCGGTATTTAGCTTAGTACCGGAAAAAGGTTAAGCGACGTTGTGAAGGCTTCTCCGCCATAAGGAGTTGGTGTAGTGCTTACGAACTCTCGAGTAGGTGACTCGGGGAGTGGAGTAGGGCAAGGAAGGTGTCCTTGTAGCCGAACCACTATAAATACTTGTGTCGTGGTGATATGCTTCTTACTCTTTATATTTCATTATACGTTTATATATCTATTTATCAACGTCCAACATAAACAACCAAATAGATTGACATAAGTCGATCTAAATATTTAAAAGGAAGTTTTAAATTGGTAAAACTATTCAACCCCCCCCCCCCTTCTAGTTTTCCACAAGGGTGTTTTAAAACTATCATTAATTAGTGTGTTTAATTATTTATATTTTGGATTATGTTGTAGCTTCTTTAAATTGTACGTAATGAAAATTTTATTGTACTTTTTAGTAGGAGGTGTTTTAATTGGTTGTTTTTAATTTGGTATATGTGTTTTTAATTGGTTGTACAATGTAAATAAATTATTATACTTTTAAGTAATGAGGTGTTTTAATAAAAGTATTAATTACACTATGCATTTCTTTCTCATTTGACCAATTTAAACAATTCAACTTTTCAACTTTTCATCTTTGACCGTTTCTCTATTATATGTAGTATAGATTCTCAGAATCTCATTACTTGATATTTATAGGTGAACACTTATTTGATGCAAATAACAATCATAAATAAATATTTGGTTTTGTTAACAACAACCTTATGAGTGTTGTATAAGCTTTCGTTAATTAAAAACATTTTCAAGTTTGAACTTACTTGATATCAATATATACCTTATTGAAACTCACTTACCATAATTACATGTGTTTAAATAAGACATTTATATGAATAATTAGTTCATATTTATAAAAAAAAATTAATTAAGGAATGCTTAAACAACACTAATAAAATTATTGCCGGCAAAACCCATAAATATTTAAGAGCACTGGTATATAATATGCTTTATTTGTCTCTCAATTGTATGAGCCTTTTCCTTTTGCATATCGTTACTAATCCTTATCTGACAGAGAGAAGAGGAGGAAAAAAAACTCTACTTTCTCATTATCAGTTCTAAATTTAAAGATCAAAATACAGCTATCTTGCCGTATTTCTAACTCGTCTATCATATTAGAGCATGGAGTGTGGTAACGAGGAGGGCTCGCCACTCCAACGTGGATGGCTCGCCACTCCAAGTCGTCACTCGCCACCACACCATGTGGCTTCGCTACTTGCATGTTCGCCGTTTCAACGACGAGCAAAAAGACAAAACGAAAAATTATAAACTATCCGTTTTAAAAACAAATGAAGAGGGTGGGTGGGGCCAAAATTAAGAGGTTTGAGTTAGTTGTGATTAGAGGTATTTTTAAATGAGTGTGTTGGAGTGATGTGACACAAATGAGGCCCAAATGAAGAGAATTGATGAGCAATGACACTCCATGCTCTTAAATTAATGCTACCCATGAGATATTTATGGTCGACCTTTCTACTAGGTGTGGTACTCCTTGATCATTTCCACCCTAAAGTTGGAGTACAAAATATTTTTCTTTTATTATTCATTAGAATAATATAATTATGACTTGAATTAAGATTTTTAACTGTAAAAACAATGATTACTGCATATTCTTTTTAGGATACGAATGAATGCCGTCTTGATGACCATAATGAAGGTAAATATTTTCTTGAAAAAGTAAATTATTTTGAATGAACGGCTTTGCTTACAGAGAAGTCCAAGTTATATAAGGTAGATGTTCAAATGAAAATTTGCAACCGCTTAAAAAGTCATCTGGAAATGGCACAAGCTATTTTTTATTTGTTTTGAGCATATTATTAATAAACAATCTTAGTATTGATGAATATTTGGTATTTATAAACATTTTATATATTCATGAAAATTTTGTGTTAACAAACTTTAGGCAGTATACTTATGAATATATTATTTTGATAAACATAACAAATATCTTGGATTCTTCAATGAATATTTACATAATGAACAATTTTTAACATTATTTAATAAAAAAAAATCATTGATGAATATTTTTTTAATTTTTTTATGAACATTTAGTTGATAAATAATGTTGTTTACATAACATTTTTTGATAAGCAACATTTTTGTTAAATATTATTTGATGCACACTTACATATGATCATTCAATGATTAACAATTGCATATTCAAAGTTTTATTTATCATAATTTTAAACATAATTCATAATTTTTAAAAACATCACTAGTCAATTACTTTGATTTTTTCATCAAATGCTAAATCTTTTATAAATTACTAAAACATTTATGTTATAATAAAGAATGCGCACTTTCGAACTCTAAAATAACAAAATACTTCAATAAGGATTTCATCGACACTTTATGGGTTGTTTTCATAAACATTTGATCTTTTTGGAAACATAGAAGAAAAACTTTGAAAAAACATAAAAAAGATGAAAATTTGATATTAATATAGGGTTTTTGATCAAGAATAGTCAATAGTAATTTCATTTTAACTCAAAGTGAGCAAAACCCTGATTTTTTAATAGACACTGATATTCGAATTCATGAGAAACTGTTGTAATTTAAAGCGATTGAACGAATATACGGTGACACTGAACAGAAATCGAAACCTAATTTTATGATTTTGGATGATTTAAAACTCAAACATGGTTAAAGATTTAGGGGAAATCATGAAAAGGAAGAAGAGACAGATGGGGATGTCGCAAAAGTGAGGGGCTTTTTCAATGTTTTTGGTTTTGTGTCCTTTTTACTCTCACTTTGCACAAGGACCATTAATTAAAAGAAAAATGGAACTTACATATATACTCACTAAAAAACTTGAATAATTGCACATTTTCTTTAAATATAAGTTTTTAATACATAATTTACAATAGTGTTTAAGTATGTTTTGAATAAATATGCAAATATCTAAAATTTAGTATATATATATATATATATATATATATATATATATATATATATATATATATGTAATTGCCTGTAAAAAAGAAAATATGTATATTTTTTTTTTGTCAAAACTTGAAAGTGTCAGTTTTGAGTTCGTACAGATCTTTCCATTATTTGTCAAAAATAATCATTTACTCATTTTTATCTTTTTTCTTCATTTTTTTATGTATTAGACGAGTACCCATGTATAACAACATGATTTATAACGACAAGCTTTTATAGTAGCATGCTTGTTTATTTTCATAAACTATATAAACTAACAGAATAGTAAAAAAGAAGTTGTAATATGATATAATATATATTAGAGTTTGTATGAATTTTTAAAAATTATTAATAAAAAAAGGTCTCGATCTTTTTCATGATTGTCTAAAGAGTATAACATTTTACGTACTTTCGTAAACAAACGATGGTCTTTTTTTCATAACAATTCATCGAATTCTACATCTATCTGAAAAATAAAAGAACGCAAAAAAAAAACATGCTAGTTCCATTAAAAAGTACTAATATACAAAAGAAAATTCATATGCTAAACCATTTTTCGTCGGTTCCTTTTTTATTCTAAAAGTCTTTTCATTATTTACAGAGATATATGTGCATGGCCGTATTTTTGAAACATGATAGCATTTAAATGTAACTTTGCTTCTATTTGACAAAAGTATACATTTAAAAGTCTTCGCTCTTGGTTTTCAAAGATAAGTTGTGAGCATACAAAAGTCTGCATTTAAATATTTTGCTTTGGGTAAATTGAAAATTTCGTCCCTAATGTTAGCCGAAATTACAAATAATACACCGAGAGAAAAAAAATTTAAATTAGCCACCGAGAGCTAAAGTTGCGTGCAAAATAGCCACCGAAAGCTAACGAGCGTTAGTACCCCCGTTAGTCAAGGTCAAACGCATGTGAATGACTAATATACCCTCGTATTCTTCCCCATTTAATTTTCTATTGAATTTATATTTATTTTTAAAACAAAGTCAAAAACATCAAGAACAAAAAACTAAGATATTCAAAAGAAAACCCAGATTCTCAAAAACACAAACACACAAAACCTATAATTTACACAAACCTAGATTTTGACTAAGTATCTACAATGTTCGATTGCCCAAATTGATTGTAAAAGTTTTGTATATTTCTTTCCCCATTTTGAGGTTGAGTGTTTTATAATAAAATTCATATCGAGTGTTTTCCAATAAAATTCGTATCGAGTGTCTTCTAAGTTACTTTTAGAACGAGAATGTGACGCAAATAAAACTGAGGCATGTTTATATGGTTTCAGGGGACATGTCGGAACCAAAACGCTACATGAACTGAACCATTGCGTGTGGCCCCACTTATACCCCCTCCACCCACATCAAAGAGGCATATCTTTTCAGATTCAGGCAATGTGGTTGATTATCTTAGTGGTGACACATACACCTCGAAACCATCAACGATTTCACCAAAAACCATCCTCTCCTCCTTCATTTGATTACATATGATGAACTCAAGTCTACATACCATTCACCTTTGACTCAATATAGCTCACCGCCAATGGCTTCACTAGTGTCCATCCCACCACCGCCTACAAAACATAGCCAGAGACAGCAGTTCTTTGACCATAATCACACTCCAATTTCTAGCAGCGATTCTCGTTCTTATGATAGTTTGGTGGGTGAGACTCAAAATCTTTATACCAACTCTACGACACCACCAAAGAAAGAAAAACTGGAAGATGCTTTGTTTAAAGATCTTTTGGATTTTGCAAAATCCAATTCGTCACCATCTTCTTCTAGTTCGTACATGAATAGATCGTTTTGAATTGAGTAAATCGTTACAGGTATATGGAGTACAAATATAGTTCATATTCTGTTATGATGTGTTTTAATAGTAGAGATTTGTGCTGGGGGAATAAAAAAGGATTTGTGAACATATACGGGTTGATATTATGCACATTGTCATATCGCAAACATTAGGGACAAAATTTGCAATTTACCCTTTTGCTTTGGATTCCAAAGATAAGTTGCATTACTTTTTTATGTTTTCAAAAAATTTAAATTTTCAAGATTCAAGAAAGGCTATACACCCTTTATATATAGTAAAGATAAAGAAAATAAATTCTTGACAGTTGTTGGGTTGTTTAGTAAAATTTGCAATTTAAATTTTCAATAAAAGGGTATGTTTGACAAAACTAGTTGTATGCTGTAAGCTGTAAACTGTAAGCTGTAGGCTGTAAACTGTAAAGCTGTTAACATGAGCTACAAGCTGTATTCTTTTTTCAATAAAAGTGTTTGGTAAATTAACTGTTAAATATAATTATAAGATGTAAAATGACATAAAAGGACAAATCTATAATTGTAAATAAATGTTTGGAGGGTATATCAGTAATTTAAAGTTTTAACAGCTCCAAAACATTTAAAAAGCTTCATGAATCAGCTTTTCATTTTGGAGCTATTTGTTTGAAATAAAAGCTTGTAGTTAATGCATCCAAACGAAGCTACTTAGTTTATAGAAGATTATTTTGTAACAAAAAGCTAACAGCTCCTCCAAAAAGCCCTTGCCAAACAGGCCTGTTTGATAAATTAGCTGTTAACTGTAATTATAAGCTGTTAACAGTAATTTTACATTTTAACAGGTCCGAAATATCTTAAAAACTTCATGAATCAGCTTTTCATTTTGTAGCTACTTGTTTAAAATAAAAGCTTGAAATTGATGTATCCAAACGAAGATACTAATTGTTTTGAAAGAGATTATTGTTATAACAGAAAGCTTACAGCTCTAAAAAAGCTATGTACCAAACAGGCCCGTTAACTTTTTATAACAGATAAGCTAATAAAAGAGCACATTAGCGTAATGTATCTTATGTCACATATTGAGAATCTTCATTTCAATGTTTTAATTAGAAATAAAGACATTGAGTAATAAGTAGACTTTGAGAATTGCCTTCATACTCTTGATTTGCTTGAAATGTCAGTTTCTTGAGATGTTTTTGTTGGAATCACTCCTAAACCTTAATTCAAGTGTTAGTTACTCATATGTAATAGGTAGTTAATTATGGCCTTTATGTTTGTTATTAGCCTTAAGCTTATGTAGAAGGCCCATGAGCTTAGGCCCAAGCCCATAGGAGAAAGGATGGGAACTAGGAGTGTTGCCCTAGCTTCCCTCCTATAAATACTCTTGTATAACCCTCACTTGAGGGTTGGTTGTTCAATTTACTCTTTCACTCACATATCCTACGCATAACCGGTATAAGCATAACGTGTGTGCGTGTTGGTTTATTGTTCAATCACCTTTATCTCTTTCTATTAAGCTTGTGTTGTAAAACTAGTGACCTAACAGTGGTATCAATCGCCTAACTAGTTGGGTGAATCGTTATTTCTTGAAGTGGGTTTTGGTCCTACGCGTAGAATAACATACTACTTTGGTTCGCTTAAAAACTTGTTTTTTACACTTTTTAATCCAAGATTCTTGTACTTTCAATGTTTTAAGGTGTTAAAATACTTGTTTTTGGCAAAAAGTTTCAACCTTTACGCGTGGATCTAAGTTTTTATGCTTGTTTTTGTTCGTGGGTATCGTTCTACGCGTAACCCGTTTAGCTGTTTTGGTTCATCAAGATTCACACTTTTGTGTTATTTTGGTACCTTTAACACTATTCCATAACAAAAATCTGGTTTAGAAACAAATTTGGGCATAATCATTTTTACGAGTAAGATTACGCGTATCAAAACCCTAATCTTACGCGTAACTTTATCCGTTGCTTGATCTTCGTTCTCATGGTTTATTCCGTGTTTTCTTGCTTGGATAAGCCTGAAAATACGTCGACTTTGGATATCTTTTGCACTGTGAAGTGTAAAAGATCACTTGGGATAAAACCCTAAACTTACGCATAAGCATAAAGCTTACGCGTAGAAATCCTATGCATAAGATTCATCTTACGCCTAAGACAAGTCTTACGCATAAGTTTCTACGCCTAACTTTGTGTCTACGCATAACTTTAGCGTCTTTTCCATACTTACGCGTAAGCTAAATCCTACGCGTAACTAGTGATTGTTACGCGTAACTTTGGTGTTTTTACGCATAAGTGCTACTTGGATTATTGTGATTTCTACGCCTAAGGACACTTCATCAACAAAGGTTCATTCGACTACAAAGATCCATTTTTATAACATAAGTTAATCAACATGTCTCAACCACCATACTCTAACTATTTCCCTTACACTTATTCTCAACGACAACAACAACTAAGTCCACAACATCAACAATGGAATCAACAACAAGCAATTTATCAACAACAATTTAATCAACAACATACTCCACAACTTGGAGCAATTCCTCCACCACAAATGGTTCAAACACCGCCAAGTCTTCAAGTTCAACCCTACACAAATGACTTCAATCAACATCCATCAAGGAACACTATGAAGGAACCCACTTGGTTTGCAAAGATGTGTGAAGCCTTAAGCAGCCAACAATCAATTCATGAGGCTGGATCACTTGATAGACCTCCAATGCTAACTCCAGGAAACTACGATCAATGGGTGATAAGGTTCTTTAGGTTTTGTGATCTGAAGAAGCCACATGGAAAGTTCTTAAAGAAGGTTATCTTAGAAGGTCCATTTGAGATGCCTACTGTCATTGTACCCGGAGATCCTAATGCTATTCCACCAAGAGATGAACAAAAGAACATTGCTACTGTTGCAGACTTGAATCCTCAAGAACTTCTACACTATGAAGCAGATGAGCTTGCAATGGAATATATCCTCTTAGGATTACCAAACCCAATTCTTCGTAGTGTTGATGCTCAAAAGACTGCACAGAAAATGTGGGATCACATTCGTCTTCTTATGGAAGGATGATAAGGTTTTAAAAGGTACCATTTTGAGGGGTCGTTTAAGTCCTTATTTGATCACTTTTGTATCCGTTATTGCTTAATATCGTTCCTTTTCACTTTTTAGGTCTCGTGAAGGCAAAATGCTGGAATGGCACTTATTTGGACGAAAAGGCGCGAATATATGAAGAAAATGGTCAAAGTCGAAATCGAGACACTCACAGTTGCTGGAAGTAGAAGGCGACGGCGTCAGGTGTTAATGGCGACGCCGTCCCAAAAATATTGTGACGATACAGGTCTCAAAACTCGTATTTTCAAGTGACGACGTCTAGCTGTGGAAGAGTAGGCCGTCGCTACTCAGACGGCCTAGATGCAATCCAGACGACGTCAGAATCTGAAGAGGACGGCGTCATGGACATAAGGTGACGCCGTCGCAAGGTTAACGTGGCCAAGACGAAACCCTAATGGCGGCGACACGACGGCGTCACTAAACATAAGGTGACGCCGTCGCAATTGTAATCTTATATATAGAATCCGAATTTTTCAGTCTTTGTGTGGAGAGTCTTTGGAGTAAAAACCTAAAACCGAACCTAAGGTATCTTGTACAGTATTTTAGGGTTTTAAACCCTATCTTACACCAAGATAAGTCTTTACTTCATTAATTCAATTATGTCTTTGATTATTTGTGTGTATGCTTGCATGTTCTCCATGTCCGGCTAATTTATTTGTGTGTTTGCTTAGGAAGTATGGAACTTAATTATTAAATATTGATTGGTTGTTTCTTATCTTAGTTGATTAATGATCTAGTAATGCGATAGGTCATTCGTTGTGCACTTAATGCTTGATTCATCTTTGTGAACCTTAGAGTATAATTACATGAGTAATTGTAGGCTAAACCATCCAAAGAGCGCCTTAGAGTAGGAGTCTATAATCTCTAGTGGTTTTGTAGACAAGACCCTTTGGTAAGTTCGAAGAGTTAGGGAGAAACGCATACCCTACAACTTTAGACACACAACGCAACTAGGAATAAGACGTGACACTCAACCATCAATAGAAGATAATTAAGGAGTAATACAAACTAAGTAAACACATCTTTAAACTATCATACGAGCACACATTAATTAGACATAGACTCCCACAACCTTAGTTTAGATAATTAGATAATAGTAGAGTAATCGGTAGAAATACCAACCCCCCAAATCCAATACCCGAGATTCGTACCTTTCCATTTTCATAAAATATAAAAAGATAAAAAATAATCTTCCTCAACCTTAAACCTTAGCGTAGTAACTCCCTACTAGCATTCCTATTCCCCTAGAGAACGATATCAATACCCGTGGCTTACCCTAATTACTATACTACAACGATTAGGTTCACTACCTAGGGTGTTTTAAAACTTGCTCGAAGAAAAGGAAGTTCCTTTGACCCCGAACGACGCGTGTAGCGTTATCAAGTTTTTGGCGCCGCTGCCGGGGAATAGAATAGCTAGTTAGTAGTCCACCTCGTTTAGGTTTCTTTGCTTGATTCCTATCAAGTAAATTTTTTTCTCATTTTTAGATTTCTCTTAGTCTATCCCCCTTCTTCGTAACCTTTGTTCGTAACCCCATCACTTTTCATCATGGAAGGTGATAACCCACTACCATTCATCAACCTACCACCAAATGACCCGCCAAGAGCCCGTACTCTTGGTGAATACTCGAGACCAAGCCACCTAGGCTATAGGAACACCATTGAGCTTCCCGACCAAGCCCAAACTACGGCCCTGCGATTCGACACCATCCGGTTGGTGCAAAACGGATGTGCATTCCATGGACTTCGTTCCGAAGATCCAAATCAGCATCTGAGGGATTTCCTCAAAATCGTCGATTCCATCGACCTTGATGCTACTACTCGGGAGACCACGCGCCTGCGTCTCTTCCAATTCTCTCTACGGGACCAAGCTAGTAATTGGCTTGAGCGACTTCCCGCCGGCTCCATCTCAAGTTGGGATGATCTTACTTCTCGCTTCCTTGCTCAATTTTTCCCACCGGGGAGAACCACTAAGCTTAGGCGAGACATCTTGACATTCCAGCAGCTCCAAGGTGAGTCTCTTTACAAAGCATGGACTCGATTTAAGGAATTACTCCGTAGACTTCCACACCATGGCATTGATCTTTGGCTTCAAATCCAAATCTTCTATGATCATACCTATTTCATCACTCGACGATCCATTGATCGAGCTGCCGGTGGAAGACTCAGCGACTTTAATGCAGAGCAATCATGGGATATCATAGAGGAGCTCGCCGATCAAAGCTACGAAGATTGGAGTGAATCTCCCGAAACTCCGATTAACGTGATTAATGCCATATCCACTCCTCCTGAATCCTCCGATACACTCGAAGAGCAATTGAGTCCCATCGAGAGAGGAATTGATTATCTGATGGAAAGGCAGAAAAGAGCACCTGTACAAATTCCTCGAGAGATCGTCAAATCCGCCCACTCCACCAACCGCTCCACACCTCTTTCGGAATCCCCAAGTCGCGAGCAAAACCCAAGTTCCGCAAGGCGCTTCCGTTCTACTTCCCCAATACCACTTTCACCAAGCTTCAAGGATCAAATGAGGGGGTACATGGCAGCTCATACAGAGAGGTTAGCCAGATTTAAAGAGGAGGTTTATAAGCAGAGAGAGGAAATGCAAGCAAAAATGAAAGAAATGATGGATTTGGTAATTGAATTTACCAAAACAAAGGCTCCCGAAAAAGTGCTCGTAAGAAGCAATGATTGCCCTCCCACTTCATTTGTAAACGCCGTTTCCATCATGCCTGAGAATGCAAGGGCTGAGATGTGGAATACTGAGGAAAGCACGAAGGATGAGTCCATGCCTAATGATGAACCTGAGACCATTGAGTACTACCTTAAGCACGAAATTAACAAGAAAACCATTGTAAATCAAGTAAACAACCTTAGGTACAATGAAGTTCTTAGGGAAGCTCTTGAAGAAAAAATGACGGAAGAAGAATACGACGCTTTACCTATGGAACCTCTGTATGAGTTGGTTATAAAAAAACCGTTAACAAGAAAACGAAACACCACAGGGAATTTCGTGATACCAGTTAGTATCGGTGACATGGACAATATAAATGCCTTGGCCGATCAAGGGACCGATGTGAACATAATGCCATTGTCAATCTATAATAAGTTAACTAATGAGAAACCAGCAAAAACCGACCTTAGACTTTCCTTAGCTAATCATACTTATGTCCACCCCGTAGGAATCGCTGTTGATGTTCTAATTGAGGTGGCTAACATCGTTTATCCGGTGGATTTCGTGATCATTGATGTTGAGGAAGATAAAAACGTACCCCTCATTCTTGGGACACCGTTCCTGGCCACCGCCAAGGCAACCATTAAATGCGGAGAAGGCATCATGATACTCAAAAGCGGGAAGGGGTACGCTAGGATACCCATCGTCCCAAGATATCCTCTTAAGATCATGGAAATGATTACGGGTGGAAATCGAAAAGCCTTGGATAACAATGTTAAGAAGAAGAAGAATGACTGGGAAAAAGGGCTTAGAGACTTTATGGTTCAAGGATTGTATGCGACATTGTGGAAACCCGATAAAAAGTTAAGAAGCAATCCCACCTCATTACCTACGGTACAAAAGGACCCTAAGGAATTTCTAAAGGGAGAAAAAGTGCTCTTGTATAGATCTCGGATAAGGGCATTACGAGGAAGAAACAAACCAAGATGGTTTGGGCCTTTCACAGTTAAGGAGACCAATTTAAAAGATAAAACCGTCGCCATAATTGACAGCGTTGGCAAGGAATCCACGGTGAGCATACAACGTCTACACCCTTTCGATGAAGGGAAAACAAAGAGCCAAGAGGGCGGTGGTGAGAAAACGTAGAAGCACTACTATGAGTCTAGCTATAAGACTCTTAAATAAAGAAAAGCGCTTCGTGGGAGGCAACCCATGCTTAATTGTTTGCTTGTTAGTGTCATATATCTTTTATTAATTGTTTATCCTCATGTTTAAATTTGTAAAAATGCTTTATTTTGTTTTTAACTTCGTCTTAATTGCATATAAAGGTATTTTACATAAGGGATAAGTGTAGGGAGGATTACACACGTTTTCAAAAGAAACGTAAACATGAGAATAACAATTAACTAAAAGATATTTATGTTTGTTTGTTCGAGTCAAATGCTTGTATCGAGTCATAATGGATGTTTTTGCAGAAATTTTTCCAGATTCTAAAGATGTAAATTTTCCAGAATTTTTTCCAGAAAATCGCAGACCAGTTTTTGTCAGGATAACCTGACGGCGTCAGGATTGCAACCTGACGGCGTCAGGAAGGAGTAAAAACATCAGATTACTTTTTCTCGTTTTCTGAGCTACTTATAAATTTTTGGAATTTTCCAGGTCTTAATTTTCTTAAAAATTCTGTAAACATCCATTCCACAAGCATTATATCCTAGTTTAAATCGAGTCTTATATATATTATTACCGCCGATTTTACGCGAAGGTTTCGTTTGTTTTCTTCAAGTGTGCAGGTTTAGTTTGTCAAGAAGAAGTTACATAAGATTGGAAGGAGCTTTTCACGCAATAATTCTTCTTGAAAAGAATTTAACCACCACTTTACACGGATCCTACCGAGCTAATCAGGGGAGTATTAGTTTCTTTCGTTTTTAATTACCTTCTTTTATCATAACTTTGATACTTTCGGGGAACATTGGGGACAATGTTCAGTTTAAGTGTAGGGAGGGAAAATAAAACGGGAACTTTGAAACTATGCTTATCCTTGACTATTTGCTTTGTCTAAATGCATTTGTGTAATAAACCATGAGAAAATGTCGGTTAGGGTAATTTTGGCACCAAATTTAAATTTTTTCATGACATATAGGAGTGGGCCATTAGTCTTAACAAAAGCGTCTCATGGATAGGAAGTTGCATGACTAGCACAAAAACCCTTACCACCCAAATTCCACCCAAAATGTGAGGATCGCCCTTAGATTAGTAGGAATTAAAGCATTCATCTTTAATGCTTAGAGTGTGAACCGGTAGTATATTAGATTTTAGAACTTGTTTCGTGATGCATTCCGAGATCGCAAGTGAGGCTACACTTGTGTAGTTAGGAATAACTAAATGATAAGAGGCATTAGGATAACCCTTGTTTGATACCTGTAATATAATTACTTCTTCCATATCGGTTGAGTAATTCCCCCACACCCTTTGCGTTGTACTCATTTTTAGTACACGATACCCCTAGTTAACCCCTCAGAGCCTATCCTTTTCGCGGTTCTCGTGATGTTTCGGTTTTTCCGGAATATCAATGAAGAGCATTGTTTACACCCCACCCCCAAATATACACCCAAATCGCCTTAGCCTACCCCTTATGCACTCACTTTTAGTGCAATTGTTTGTTATCACCCTAAACCCTTAGTTCAATTATCTAGTTGCTTGCATAAGTTGCTAAGTCGAGTCATATCCTTTGTATACAGTTTTGGGATGATTGGGATTCATGGGAAAAGTTAAAGTTTATGAAATGACGGGAAGGGAACGTTAAATTCAAATTCCCTTTGTTTGCGTAATAATGTACCCCAAGTGTTTTGATCTTTTCAATTCGGGTCAAATTAGTGTTAGAGTAATAAAAACTCAAGTGTAGGGATATGCCTGTAAATCCCTAGTATTTTGATGTTGTCTTAGAGGATGGTAGAGTAAAAGTGTATGTGAAAAAAAAAAAAAAAAAAAAAAAAAAAAAAAAAAAAAAACATACGGGCTACCATCCTACATCTATCCTTTAATTTTATATTTGTTTATTTTCGTTACCTAGAGTTTTAGAGTGTCGAGTCTTGGCTTAGCAACGCCATTCTTCATATGCATTTAACATAGAGATTTTTGACTTACCACCACTAAATAGCCTATCCCACCAAACCCTTATTTCCCTACCGTAAGCCTAACGTTACAACCCTTTAAAGACCTCTTTGATAGTCTTTCCTAGGTGCTTACGCCAAAGCGATGGAGGTTTGATCTATTCTCAAGCCTATGGTAATCTATGTACTAGGACCGGTTAATGAGTGTTTATCTTCCATTTCCTATATTGTTATATTTCATTTATACACCCGAGAGAGATGTGAGTATCCAAACACCCCATGTGAGGTGCTAGTATGTAATTTCCATGCTTGTTATGACTTTTGCGGGGCTTATATGTGTTGTGGACCATTTTGAATTAATGCTTCATGACCCCTAACTTATAAATTAATTGGCTAAAAGCACATTTGCTTGAGGACAAGCAAATAACAAGTGTAGGGATATTTGATAAGGTTTTAAAAGGTACCATTTTGAGGGGTCGTTTAAGTCCTTATTTGATCACTTTTGTATCCGTTATTGCTTAATATCGTTCCTTTTCACTTTTTAGGTCTCGTGAAGGCAAAATGCTGGAATGGCACTTATTTGGACGAAAAGGCGCGAATATATGAAGAAAATGGTCAAATTCGAAATCGAGACACTCACAGTTGCTGGAAGTAGAAGGCGACGGCGTCAGGTGTTAATGGCGACGCCGTCCCAAAAATATTGTGACGATACAGGTCTCAAAACTCGTATTTTCAAGTGACGACGTCTAGCTGTGGAAGAGTAGGCCGTCGCTACTCAGACGGCCTAGATGCAATCCAGACGACGTCAGAAGCTGAAGAGGACGGCGTCACGGACATAAGGTGATGCCGTCGCAAGGTTAACGTGGCCAAGACGAAACCCTAATGGCGGCGACACGACGGCGTCACTAAACATAAGGTGACGCCGTCGCAATTGTAATCTTATATATAGAATCCGAATTTTTCAGTCTTTGTGTGGAGAGTCTTTGGAGTAAAAACCTTAAACCGAACCTAAGGTGTCTTGTACAGTATTTTAGGCTTTTAAACCCTATCTTACACCAAGATAAGTCTTTACTTCATTAATTCAATTAGGTCTTTGATTATTTGTGTGTATGCTTGCATGTTCTCCATGTCCGGCTAATTTATTTGTGTGTTTGCTTAGGAAGTATGAAACTTAATTATTAAATATTGATTGGTTGTTTCTTATCTTAGTTGATTAATGATCTAGTAATGCGATAGGTCATTCGTTGTGCACTTAATGCTTGATTCATCTTTGTGAACCTTAGAGTATAATTACCTGAGTAATTGTAGGCTAAACCATCCAAAGAGCGCCTTAGAGTAGGAGTCTATAATCTCTAGTGGTTTTGTAGACAAGACCCTTTGGTAAGTTCGAAGAGTTAAGGAGAAACGCATACCCTACAAATTTAGACACACAACGCAACTAGGAATAAGACGTGACACTCAACCATCAATAGGAGATAATTAAGGAGTAATACAAACTAAGTAAACACATCTTTAAACTATCATACGAGCACACATTAATTAGACATAGACTCCCACAACCTTAGTTTAGATAATTAGATAATAGTAGAGTAATCGGTAGAAATACCAACCCCCCAAATCCAATACCCGAGATTCGTACCTTTCCATTTTCATAAAATATAAAAAGATAAAAAATAATCTTCCTCAACCTTAAACCTTAGCGTAGTAACTCCCTACTAGCATTCCTATTCCCCTAGAGAACGATATCAATACCCGTGGCTTACCCTAATTACTACACTACAACGATTAGGTTCACTGCCTAGGGTGTTTTAAAACTTGCTCGAAGAAAAGGAAGTTCCTTTGACCCCGAACGACGCGTGTAGCGTTATCA
>BPTQ01000006.1:107180723-107194436 GCA_019973895.1 Chrysanthemum seticuspe | reverse complement strand
AGTGTTCACTAGTCGAGCGCACTCTTTTGAACTGCCAAAACGTGGCTAGTTTAAAACCGCGGCGACGGCCCCTCGTCACGATTATCAGAATGCATATCGTCTAATCACTAAACTGTAGTGAGGAACAAATATGGTAGATATTTTAGTTTTTGGGTTTTTCTAAAAGTAAGAAACAAAGATGTTTTACAAAAAGTTTTTATGGTTTTTATAAGGAGAAATGGGAGAATGGGAAAACTAAGAAGTAAAGAATGGGAGACATTTGGAAACTAAGAAAGATACAGAATAGGAGTACTAGTAAGTAACTGGGGCAATTGCCACCATTATAAGGACCACCACACCATTGACAACCAAGAGGGTGAGGATAAGACATAGAAAGAATCAAAGGTTTACAGAGGGTAAGAAATGAAGAATCAAAAGGGTAAGAGGGTAAAGAGGAATATTTTTGGTATTTTTGAAAAACATTTTGTAGAAACAAAGAATGAAAATCTTTTTGGGTTTTTGATTTTATAGATGGTATAAACAAGGAGTGATGTCAAATCACTAATCTGCTATACGTAAGACTATTAGCACTGCTCCCCGGCAGCGGCGCCAAAATTTGATCGGTGCAAAACCGTCAAGTTTTCTCACGCGAGCTGATCACTTGTGAATGATCAGCCGTAAGGAACTTAAAACAGCTCACACACCAGCTCAATGAAGATCAGGAGAGTATAGTGTTTCCCCAGGTCGTTAAGTCCCAACGAGCTGTGCGAGAATAGTCAGACGTGTAGTGATCGAGAGATTTGAACGGGAAAAGAGATTTGAAGATGATTATAACTAAGGAAAAAGCCCATAAACTACAGGGGCTTAAATGCAAATTAAAGGAAATTAAAAAGATAAAATATATTAAATAAACGCTATCACTATATTTAAAATGATGTTTTTGTTTTTATGTTTTTACAAAACTGAAATTAAAATCTACGCGACGTACAAATAAAAACGTGAAACTTATACAATATTAACCCTAAAAATATGAAAAATACATTTTTACAAACCTAATGATATAAGAAAATTTATAGAAAAAGAAAATTATTTTTATAACTATTATTCTAATTATTATTAATTAAAAACTATTTCTAACTATTTAATAATAGCCTAAATTACAAGAAAATAAGAAATAAAGCTAGAAAAATAAAATTAAGACTTAGAAAAATCTAAAATATCAAAATAGAATTTTCAAAACTATTTTTGTATTTTTATGATTATTTTCCTATTTTCTACAAATTTAAATCTATTTAAATCTAATTAAAATCATGAAAAATACCAAATAAAAGGAGAAAAATAGGGAAAAATGTTTTTTATGCTTTTTATATTTATCTAAATCTATTAAAATTGAAAAAACTATTTTTTGGAACTTTTTCTTAATTATTTGTATTAAATGCTATTTAAAAGTGCTTAAAAACTAGATAAAATGCAGAAAAATACCAAACAAGCTAGGAAAAATCTGAAAAATTCAGGAAATTCTTAAAATAATATTAGAAAGCTATGAAAAATGGAAAAACAGGAGCTTGTTTGGAGGATTTTGAAACTGAAGTGCAAAGGCTTATTGAAATAAGCCTTTGAATAAGCAAATGGAATCCAAAAGGCACAAACTCAAGACAGAAGCTACTATAAGCTAGAAGAACTAAAATAGAACAAGTTTCAACAAGCCTACCCCTCTGGATCACAAGCTAGATAGATTTGATGTTATGAGCTTATGGCTAAAACCAGTTGTGAAGGGGCATACTTGCAGCTAGATTATAAGCTACTGAATAAGCTAGAAACATGAAAACAGGAATTGGAACTTGGAGAAGACCTAGGTGAGACCTTATAAACTAAAAATCAAACCTAGTTGAGCTAGAATGAAACCTGTGCAGGCTTTACAAAACCTGCATAACCCCTGTGCAGTCAACAGTACCCTGCACAGGGGATTTAACACCTTTTTTACAAGCTATTTTGAGCTTAAAGAAAATTTAACAAAATTAAGCAAAAATGCTCATAAGAAACTAGACCAGGAGAGGTTTTAAAAGCTACAAGATTCATTTGATTTACCCAAGAAATGAATCCATGAAAAATACCCCTATGTTGGCCAAAACTGAGTTCTTTAACTTTTGACTTTTTATCAAAACTGAAAGATTGACTTTTTCCAAGTTTGATCTTGATTTATGAACTGAAAATGACATATAGTGATGAAATGAACTTAAGGAAAGCAATGTTTATGGAATTTGAACATCAAACAAAGGTCTGCTCATTATAACTCTCAACAGTGAAGGACTATGACAGATTCTTATTCAATTTTGACTTATGGAGTTTTACAAGCACAAACTAAAATGGAAATAAGTTGACTAGAGCTAATGAAACTTAAAATAACAAAGGGTGAACACTGCACACACCTTTACTACAGAAAAAACAATAGAACCAAACACCCCTTTATAACTGTTAATCAAATTTCACTAGAGACAAACATGGAACTAGAGAGTACTACTGATCAAACTGAGTTCATAAACTATAGTTATCACTAAATAAACAGTTTTAAACCATATGTAACTACAAATACATACACAAGATCAGTATGCGACTTTGAATGAAAATGAAAAGGAGATAATCAAAACTCACAATTATCCAACTGATTGCAGACTAAAACAAAACCCAAAGATCACAATTCTAAACCATTCCCAACTCATTCCAACCTCTGCATCAATCCTTTATCCAATTCCAAACCTGTTTAACCCAATCTTCTTCTTAGTTGACTTTTATTGACCATTTACCATATTTGAGTGGAACTTGTTTCCAAGCTTTCCAAAAGCTTAGATAAGCTTAAGTGAGCTTAATGGAACTAAAAAATAAGCTAATAACAGTTTTAAAACAAGAATTTGAAATTCACATTTTCAACAGTAAACATAGAATTGTGAAATATGAACACAACTTGAATTCATGCTTGAAAATGATTGTAATACACTGAAATACTATAAGTGTGATACACTTAAGCTTAAAATTACATCTAAGAGATTATTGAAGACTTAGAATTTAAAAACGATACATAATTGAAAACTACAACTAACTACTACTTGTTTCCTTGGTCTTTCTCCTTTTTTATACTTCAAGAAGTCTCCACGTGTCCTCTAGATCATATCCCACCACTCCTCTCAGCCAATGGGAGAGCAGAAGCTACATTTGCCTTTTTATGATTTTTGGCGGGAAAGCTACTATTTGACTTCTGTGGCTTATTTACTGCAACTAGGGGGGGGGGGTGGAGGTGTAGGGTGATGATGAGTAGGGGATAAGATGTGGAAGAGATAAGGGTGATGGGAGAGGGGGTGAAAGGTTTGCAGGCTATGGCAAGTGGAGAAGAGAGAAACCCAGGTGGGAGGGAAACCTCTGGTTTGACTGCTTTTGTTGACCAGGGGTCCAAAATGAAGTGACAGGGTCAAATGGTAAGGTTGGCAGGGGTCCAAAATCATTTTGACAAGTCTTTAGGTGTAAAGGTATTAATAAAGACAAGGACTAGTGTTGTCATTTCTGAAATTGCAAGGACCTAACCTGTAATTTTCCAAACTTGCTTCAAGGGACCATTATTGACAAGCTTTGAAAGTTTAGGGACCTAACTTGTCATTCTTGAAAGTTAAGGGACCTAAGTTGTCATTTTTGAAAGTTAAAGGACCAAAGTTGTAAATTTGTAAATTTAATTCTCAAGGACCAGTTTTGACAACTTAAGAATCCCTAGGGACTCAAAATGATATTTCTCTTTATTTGGTTTTACCAGGGACTGTTTTTGACAACTTTTGAAACTTGGAGGACTAAAACTGCCAATTATGCAAATTTGATACGTTTTTCACCAGATTTTGATATTTTTGCATTTAAAACACATAAAACACTTATTTGTGATATTTTTATCATTTTGATGCATTTCTGAGTGTTTTCAGATGTTTTTGCAGTTTAAATGGTACACAAATGATGAGTATTTAGACACTCATCACTCTCACCTTGGAAAATCAAAAAGCTAAGGCTGAGTTGTTAACTTGTCAAAAACAGTTCTCTGCATACAAAAAGCATTCCACGAACCGAATAGATAATCATCTTGAAGAAATAATCGGCTTGTAACGAAAACTTAAAGAGTTTCAAACTGTTGTTTACAAACATGGTGAGTCAGTAACTGCTATTGAAAAGTTTACTTTAAAACCCGATCCAAAAGGATATGGACCAAATCTTGCTGATTACAAACCAAGGCTTTCAACCAAAACATTCAAACCAAATCCTGAAGTTTCCAGTGCAGAATATAAAATTGATAATTCTGTTATGAGTGTTGTTGAATATCATCGTCAAGAGGAATTAGATGCAGAAGACGAGAGTCGATCAAAATTAAAAACTGTTGTTTACAACAAACCTTTTTATTATTCAAAACCGATCACTTTTGTCACACCAACAGATTCTTCTAACACACCAAGGGTTATCATCAAAACACCTGAGTCTTCTAATGTTAATCCCCAACCAGATTATGCACAAATTTATGGTCCTTTACCTTCCATCAGTGAAGTAAACTCAAAACCTGAAAATCGCAAAATTCTTCGATATTTTGATATTTTCATGGCTGACCTCAAAACTTTAGAACATGAGATAGAATATCATTCTGAAATCAAAGTTCAACACTTTCAATCGCCTCTGGCGCGCGAACAAAGAGACATTTTTCAGAAAAATCTTTTACCAAATGTTAAGAATTTGAAAAATTGTGCATTGTCTTGGGAACGGGACTTTCATAAGGAACTTGGAGTGATGAAGGTCATTTTCGAGAAAACCGAAACATCTATTTCTAATACTAAACGGAAAAAGAAAATGTTGAGAAAAGATGTTGATCGACTCTTGAAAGATGTTATCTGTGCTGATATCCATAATGTTGTGTTATTATATTCTTTGCCACATGCATCTGATTATATCTCTGCTGATAATGTTGACTCTGTGGTAACTGTTGAGAATACTAATAATGTGCATCAGATCGAGTCTTTAAAAGCTGAAAATGAACGATTACTTAACGAACTTTACAATGCAAAACGTCGTCTTAATTGGTGTGAAAAAGATATTCACAATAAACAACTTGGTTTTCAAAACAAACTCGCTCAGTTGCGTGCAAAATCTTCTGATCCTAAACTTGAGCAACTGGATGATCAAAACGTGTCTTTGAAAAGTCAAATCTCAAAATATGAACAAGAACTTGTAAAAGTTAAACATGAATATGGTGTCATATTTGATTTACTCAATAAGACTCGTCATGAAGCATCAAACGAACTTGATCACTATCTTGCTCACACTAGAGAAGTCATGAATTTTGCTGGTAATATTCGGTCTAAAAATCAAGATTTGATTCACACTATCTCTAAGTTAAGAGAAATGTTAGGAAAGTATGAACAACTTCCGCCAACCATCATTAAGAGATTAGCACCAGTAACACTTAGTAATCGTGCACCTAGAATCCCTACTGCCAAATCACAAGTTGCTAACGTACTTCCTTCTACTGAAACAGGAATAGTTGCGTCTTTTCCAAACGTCTGCACTTCACAGCCTAGGAGCACTCAATCGAAGAATAGGAAGTTGCGACCTAAGAAAAGATCAATAAGGAATGCTAAAGTAGAAGAACACCCTAGGACTATGAATAAGACTCACGTTGCTTCCACTATAGATATTGCGTCTGGAAAATGTAATAGAAATAGTGATGTAACGAATGCTAAACCTTTAAGTACTTTTGATATTCAGTCGGATGCACCTTGTGTTATTTGTCGTAAAAGTATGAATTCTGATTGTCATGACAAATGTGTTGCTAAAGCTATAATCTCTCGTTTACGGAATCCTAAGAATCGGCATACCTCTAGGCCCACTAATCATTCTAAGTCTGTGCTTGGTAGACCGCCTTCTTTAGATTCTAAGGCAAACATTGCTGTCCCTGTAGCTCCAGTTTCACCTTCTAAGAATGTAGTACCACCTAGTGCATTCACAAAGACTAAAGCAAACAGTAGTTATAGATGGCAGAAATGGATATATAACACATTAGGTTTAAATGGATGCCTAAAGTAATTAATGTGTGTATGTCTACTATCACTGCTCCGGAACCCTCTAACATTTCGGGTTCCACATCTACTTCTATTCCATCTGTGTCGTATGTGTGTAATGCAGGTGATACAGATCATTCTCTGGATTGTTGATAGCGGATGTTCCAGACACATGACAGGCAACCTTAAACTGTTATCAAACTTTATTGCAAAGTTCATTGGCACTGTCAGATTCGGGAATGATCACTTCGCAACTATCATGGGCTACGGAGACTATATCAATGGGAACATCGAAATCAACAGGGTTTACTATATGGAAGGCCTCGGTCACAATCTGTTTTCAGTAGGTCAGTTTTGTGATGGAGATTTGGAGGTTGCTTTCCGGGAGAAAACTTGTTTCATTCGTGATCTACAAGGAAATGACCTTATGTCTGGCTCGCGTAATTCTAGTCTCTACACTATCTCTATGAAAGACATGGTTGCTTCATCTCCCATATGCTTACTTTCAAAGGCAACATCAACAAAATCCTGGCTATGGCATCGTCGTCTCTCACATCTAAACTTTCAAACCATCACCAACCTTGCTCGATACAAACTAGTTGAAGGACTCCCACGATTCCGGTATTCAAAAGATCACCTTTGCTCAGCCTGTGAACAAGGGAAAAGCACTCGTGCTCATTTTCCTTCAAAGGTGGAACACAGCTCTCAGCATGTGCTTCATCTTCTTCACATGGATTTGTGTGGCCCGATGCGCGTGCAAACGATCAATGGCAAATGCTACATCTTAGTAATTGTTGATGACTACTCACGATGGACTTGGGTCTACTTTCTTCGATGCAAAGACCAAGCTCCACAAATGATCATCACCTTTCTCACGAAAATACAGGTTCAGCTCCGCAACACCGTCAGGCTAATCAGAACAGACAAAGGAACTGAATTTATTAACCAAACCCTTCGTGAATTCTATGAGAAAATGGGAATTCAGCATCAAACATCTATTGCACGTACACCCGAACACAACGGAGTTGTTGAAAGACGAAACCGAACGTTAGTGGAAGCTGCAAGAACAATGTTAATCAATGCTAAACTTCCAGATTACTTATGGGCAGAAGCTGTATCTACTGCATGCTATACTCAAAACCGTTCTCTGATCACAAAACGCCACAACAAAACACCTTTCGAGCTTGTCCACAACCATAAACCGAATCTCAAACACTTTCATGTATTTGGATCCCTTTGCTATCCGAATAATGATCGTGATGCTTTTGGAAAGCTCAAAGCCAAAGCTGACATTGGAGTCTTTATTGGATATTGTGAGAATTCTAAAGGTTACCGGATCTGGAATCGTCGTACAAAACAGGTGATGGAAACGATTCATGCTCATTTTGATGAACTTACAGAAATGGCTTCTGAGTATAACAGCTTAGAACCCGGTTACAACCGTTTAAACTTCCCTCAACCCCCATCATCAGCTGAACAAAGCCCCCAGCTCACTCGTCAACAAATGGAAAAGTTATTTGCTTCTCTGTTCAGTGACGATATTGATGAACATGCTCCAGGTGTATCTGCTGTTTCCGCTACACAACCTGATAATATTCCTATACCTGATACACCTGCTACAACAACTACTGTTGAAGAAGCACCACCAGTTGACTCCACCACAACAGTTGAACAAACCGCTTCCAACAATGATGAACCGGCTGATGATATTCTGAATGAAGTACCCCCACCTGCAGATTTTGATCCAAATGCGTTCTTTAACCCGTTTGCTAATGACACTGCTGCACCTGATGTCGCGAAATCATCAACAAACCATTTGAATCCTCAGAATCTGCACAATGTATACCAACATCAACCCTCTACACATCGTTGGACAAAAGACCATCCTCTGGCAAATATTATTGGCAACCCAAATCAACCAGTCGTTACGAGACAACGTCTTCACACAGATGGTGAACATTGCATTTATGCACTCACTGTCTGCCAATCTGAGCCTAAAAACATTAAAGACGCAATGACAAAAGACAACTGGATTGAATCCATGCAAGAAGAACTCAACCAATTCAAAAGTCTTGAAGTATGGGAACTGGTTGAAAGACCAACATGGGTCTACGTCATTGGTCTCAAATGGATTTGGAAAAAGAAATTGGATGCTGAAGGGAACGTCATCCGCAACAAGTCATGTCTAGTTGCTAAGGGTTATCGTCAGGAAGCGGGAATAGACTTTGAAGAATCTTTTGCTCCGGTTGCTCATCTTGAGGCTGTTCGGATATTTCTCGCGTTCGCGGCTCATATGAATATGACGGTCTTTCAGATGGATGTCAAAACTGTGTTTCTCAACGGACAACTGAAAGAAACGGTTTATGTCAGCCAACCAGAAGGATTCATTGATCCTGAGTTCCCGAACCATGTCTACAAACTGAACAAAGCTCTTTATGGTCTCAAACAAGCCCCTTGGGCATGGTACGATAAGCTATCATCTTTCCTCATTGCTAATAATTTCACCAAAGGTTCGGTTGACCCAACCCTTTTTATACAATATCACGGGGAACATATCTTAATTGTTCAAATTTACGTGGATGACATTATTTTTGGGTCTACACATAAAAAGTTTTCAATCGCTTTTGCAAAACTAATGAAGAAAATTTTTGAAATGTCCATGATGGGTGAACTTACGTTCTTTCTAGGATTACAAGTTCATCAATCACCCCGTGGTATTTTCTTGAGTCAGTCCAAATATGCCCTTGAATTGTTAAACAAATTTGGAATAAAAACCTGTGACACTTATGCCACACCAATGACTCATACCAAGAAGCTAGATGCTGACTTAAATGGGAAATTAGTGGACCCTACAAAATACCGTAGTATTATTGGGTCTCTAATGTACCTAACAGCTAGCAGGCCTGATATTGTCTTTGCCGTTTATCTATGCTCCCGTTATCAGTCGCGACCAACTGAAACCCACCTCTCTGAGGCTAAAAGAATCCTCCGATACATCAAGGGAACCATTAACTTGGGAATCTGGTATCCGAAGGATTCTGGTTTTGAACTAATCGCCATTTCAGACGCTGACCATGCAGGATGCTTAGATTCACGAAAAAGTACTTCAGGAGCACTACAATTTCTTGGTGATAAACTGGTGTCTTGGCAATCAAAGAAGCAGGATTGTACATCGCTGTCATCAACCGAAGCAGAATATGTAGCCATGTCCGCGTGTTGTGCTCAAGTCATCTGGATGAGAACACAACTCAAAGACTATGGTTACGTATTTGACAGAATCCCGATGTACTACGACAATCGGAGTGCCATTGCGATCTCGTGCAACTCAGTTCAGCACTCAAAATCAAAGCACATCGATCTTCGCTATCATTTCATTAAGGACCATGTGGAACAGGGTACAGTTGAATTATACTTCGTGGGTACAGAATACCAATTGGCAGATCTTCTCACCAAAGCCTTGCCTCCCGCTAGGTTTAATGAGTTGGTCCACCGGATTGGTATGAGGTGTTTGACTCAAGAGGAATTGGATGACCTCCTAAAACAATCTTAAAAACCTGTCAAACACCAAAACATCTTTTGTAAATAATTTTTTTCAAAAACAAAATACAAAAATATAAAACCTGATAAAACAACAAAAATATTCTTCTAATCTAATTTTCTTTCAACATGGCAAGTACATTTCTTCCATCAACACTATAATCTTTCAAAATTCAGTATTTTTCCGATCAAGTGTTGAGGGGGAGAAAATAAATCACTTAACTGTTTCAAAACATCTGTGTACTTGCATGTTATCATATCCCGGCTGTTTCTTTTATCAATGGTGGTAAATCTTTTCTGGTTCAATGTCACTCCTCGGACTAAAATTAATAACCTTTCATCATTTATTAAGTCGAGGGGGAGTGTCATCAAGTTTCTTTCTTAAAATCTTTGTTTGATAACCAAAATGGAAGTTAAATGGCATTGGATGAAAAAGGAAAAGGTGGAGGGACTAAAACTGCCAAAATCTCAAAGTCATTTTAATAAAAACATCTCCACCTAACTTATTCTTAACATTTATTACTAACACCTAAAAACATCCTACGCCTAAGAATCATTCAAGAAATCTGTGTTTTGGATCATCAATTTGTAAGTGTTTTTGTGTTTATATCAAGTTTTTAAACAAAGGTTTTAAATCTTTCATGAATCCAACGGTTTAATCATGAGATATTGTGACTTTTGTGGCTTACGCGTAAGCACAAGAACACACAATCATTGGTGTGTGTTTGGGGTTAAAACGAGTGTGCCAAAATGTTTAAATAACTTCAATGATACTTCTTTTATCCTCAAAATCCACCCAGAAACACGAATTGACTCATTTTCAAAATTAGGGTTCTTGAGTTGTTTTGGGTATTTTCAAATAAGAATGTTTTTGGTGATAAAAATTGTTGTATGAGGTGCTATTCAAGTTGAATTGAACATATCTAAACCCATATTTTACCCAGAAACTCAAATGAATCGTCAATGGGAAGTTAGGGTTTATATTCATACGGGTTGGGTACTTTTGATTCTTGACATTTTTGATGTTAAAACTTGGATAAACATACTCAATATGCTTCTTAGAACTCCCAGAATAACTTTGGTGCATATACTATGGCTAGAAATCCTATGCGTAATTCATGAACCATGGGGTTTTGACTTACGCGTATGACTTTCTACGCGTAACTGCTTAACTTGCTTTCATGCCATGATCTGTGTTTAATATGACTATACATGTTAAGATTGATGATATGATGATTTTATTTCAGGCTTGCTACGCATTAAAATTCAGAATCAAGGTTGATTGTTACTCTACACATAAGGATTACCTTACGCGTAGACAGTTATGCGTAAGAGAAATCCTACGCGTAACTATTACGCGTAAGGTTCTACAATGGGACTACGCGTATCCTGTGAAGGATATGCGTAAACAGGGATCCTACGCATAAGGTCTACTCTTACGAGTAAGCCTTACGCATAAGGTCTTAATACGCCTACGCGTAAGCTCTACGCATAAGGTCCCCTTTTCCTACGCGTAACATTTCTTACGCATAAGTCAGGATCCTACGCATAAGCTTTTGTCTACGCGCATATCACATCTGTTTACGCGTAACTTTGCCAAATCTACGCCTAAGCCTTGATTGACCTTCATTATAAATTGTTACGTGTACAAACTTGTTAATAAACAAATCATATCGTCACGAAACCAATAATGTCACTAATAAACTTAATCGTTTAAGATGTTGTGTTAAATATGTGATAACATAAACTTTAAAACTTAAAGTTAACTAACTCACGAAAATTATCACGACGACATTGGACTATTGAACAAACAAGTGACTGTGGACTCGTAACAATCTTTGACACTGTATATTCAATAATTAAACAATAAAAACCTTCTGTTGACTAACATTATGTCGTTCAATATGTTGGTTCTTTTGGCTAATGTTATTTCATATCACAACATGGCTGCTCAAATGAACGTGGATGCACCAGAAGTTCTCACAATTGCTGACATCTTCCCTAATGGCTATCCTAGAAAGATTGGAAAGAAAAACCTTAGGGTTGACTTTGAAACCCTCACATGCTCTGAATCTTCCTGCTTGATTGCTGTGGATGTTCTAAAGAATCATCCCTACCAGAACATGCTCTCACACTATGCTACAGTACCGGAGATCTACATGCAACAGTTCTGGAACTCCATGCAGAGGATCAAAGGTCAAAGTGCAGTGACTGTAACTCTTAATCACAAACAAGTCACCATCACTCATGCTGACTTACGGGCTGTTCTTCTCATTCCTGAAATCGAGCCAACTGACTTCTTTGCCACACCTACTGAGGAGACAGTTCTTCAATTCCTGATAGATATTGTCTATGATGAAGCATCAGGAATTGCTACTAAGCACTCTCATGTGGAGCTTAAGAACATTCCTCAACCGTGGAGAACCCTCTATCTCATCATCACCAAATCGGTCTCTGGTCGTGATAGTGGCTATGAGCATCCCAAGCTCATGGAACTACAAATCTTCTGGTCATTAATCAACAAAAAGGACATCGAAATTGAAGCATTGTTATGGGAAGATATGATGTCATTTCACAAGAAACTTGGCTCAAAGATTCCCTATGTCAGATACACAAAATTGTTGATCTAGAGAGCACTTGGACTTAATCCTGATATTCCACAGAGGCTCAATGACCCAGACAATCACGACATGTTGACTGAGCCTACCCTATCAGTCAGAATCAAGGAATCGTCAACAAAGAAACATGGTGCTGTGTTACCTGATCATCTTCTGACTAACGAAATCAAGAAGCTTGAAACGTACAAAAGGTATCGGGTAGCAGTAAGAAAAGGCAAAGTTGGTCATCTCGATGAAAAACCTTCTGGAAAACCTACTCGGAGAACCAGAAGAGGAAGTGCTGGAAGTGCAGTAAGCACAGAGAGTCAAAGGAATGTCCCAAAGAGGAAACCTGCTCCAAAGAAGAAAGTTCCCTCTAAGGAAGCTGTTCCTATTCCTACACCTGAACCACCAAGAAAGCTACTGGACGAAAGCTCTGAAGATACACAATCAGACGAGGAGGTTCACTACTCTGAATCTGTAACCGAACCACCTCCCTCAGTAGCAAAACCTCCTAGTCCTCCAGCTGAACATGGAAAAGGGAAGACTCCTGTACTTGTGCCATATAAAGATAGCTCAGAAAGTGATGAAGAGCAACTGGATACTTCATACATGAAGAAGTTTAAATTCGTTAGACACCTTCAAAAGGCTGAAGAATTTGCAAAAGACCAAATGGGTGGCCCCGGAGGATCAAGTGGTGCTGCCCACTCTTCACCAGATCCTGATGCTTGTGCGCTAGACAACTTATCTACTTGGGTCTTTAATCAAAAGATTAAGGACTGATAGGGGAGGTGAGTACATGGATACTCAGTACTTTCAGTCTGTTGGAATAATACATGAAACGACTGCCCCTTATACTCCTCAGCAAAATGGTATTTCTGAAAGGAATAACAGGGTGCTGAAGGAGATGGTTAATTCCATGTTTTCCTATTCAGGACTGAGTCAAGGGTTCTGGGGTGAAGCTATGTTAACAGCTTGCTATTTGCTAAATAGAGTTCCCAACAAAAGGAACAAGGTTACCCCTTATGAACTCTGGACTAAAAAGAAACCCAACCTGAATTATCTCAAGGTTTGGGGTTGTAGGGCTGTTGTAAGACTCCCTGATCCAAAGCAAAAGACTTTGGGTGAACTTTTGTACCTTAATTGGTAGAGGAAGTCGTGGGACAATAAGGAAAGTCTTTATGGTAAAACGACTCCTCATATTCCCCGTCAGCAAAGTACATAATAAGGTTGTCTGACTTTCATGACTCATAGGTACATGAGTGGAGGGGATAGTCAGGAATTAGAAAACTAATTTCTGGGTTCATCTATTCAACAGATCGCGTGTTCGTAGTCCTAGACCACTTCTCACCCGTCGTGGTGAACTAGGAGGCCCCGGTGGGTAAACCAGAAAACGTTTAAGAAGTCGGAAAACTTCCACAGATTGCTTAAATTTGAAGAAGTACATACTTCATAGGTCAACGAGAAGTAGTGAAAGACTCGATAGAAATATACCGTGTTCATGTCCTCAGAAGGGAAAAGGTACA
>BPTQ01000006.1:107148321-107171977 GCA_019973895.1 Chrysanthemum seticuspe | reverse complement strand
TAGTAAAAATAAAAATTTAGTCTACGTGTAACAGGACGAAAACACTGATATTTATAAAGAGACGGTAGCACTTAAATTTTACGAGTTATTTGGATCAACTCATTTTAAATAAGAACCGTTGATGTTACTTAATTTTCTTATCATATTGTATTTTCTCAAAATATAGTCTATCCAATGGGTTGAAAAGTTGAAACAAGCGGATTCAATGGATTGATAAAAAAAACAAGTTAGCCCCATAACCTGATGTGCCCCAACTGTAAGTCCAATGACTTGAAGTTTTATACAAGTTAGTCCAATGACTTACCTGATTTAACTGCTTTTATGGGAAGAAAAGTAAAAACAATTCATGTATTTACCAGGGAGACCAAGTGGGCCACAATGCCTAAGTAAGGTCAAAAGTAAAAACAATGCAAAAAATTTCAAAAGAAGGCAAAAATATGTAAAAGAATGCAAAAATAGGCAAAAGAATGCAAAAATAAGCAAAAGTTAATGGTTTAGGGTTCATTACGGGCTTTGCATCGTGACTTACCTATTTGTTTATGATCATTGATACGTTTCGGGCATTACTTGGGATTTGGTAATTGAAAACGAATAAAAACGTAAGAAAACGGATAAAAACGTAAGAAAATGTATAAAAACGGAAGAAAACTTTAAAAAACGTAACAAAAATGAAAACTGGAATGAATCCGTAACACCGGGTGAACCAGAGGGACCATTTATGTACTTAACAAAAATGAAAAGAAGGGTATTTTCGTCAATTTAGTCCATTCAGTAACCTGATTGAACATATTTTGAAGTTCAGTAACCTGAATGTCAACCCCGTGTAGTCCAATACCCCGATTGAACAAAAAAAATAGTTAGGTAACTTAGGCGAACAAAGTTGAAAAGTTGGGTAACCTATCTGATATAAAACTCTTTTATGTTATACTATTCTTTTAATTCATTGTAGTTGCCAAGAATAAATTTTACTCAACTAGGTTTATTGAGCATTTTAAATTCACGATGGCAGAGAAATATTTATAGTCACAAAAGCAGGACAATGTGCATCTGATTTAAAAATAAAAATGATGTACTTTGTATAAAATTTTGTTTATATAATCACTAAAATTGTAAGTTTTTTCATTTTCTTAAAAAAAAAGTTTGAATAAAACTATTGTTATCAAGTCTTACAATATCATTTTTATATGTTAAATTTAAATAATTCAATAATACAAAGAATGTCTATTTAGGTCATTTTATCTACTGACTTAATAGATAATCTGATTTGTCAAACACTCAAAAAAACTGATTATCTAATTATTGTGATATCAAAAAACATAATCAAATCCAAACACTACATTTCAGAATCACATTTCATAACATCTGATTATCCGATTATTCATTTTCAAAACGTATAAACTTTTTTTAATAAGTAATCCCGAACATCCCATAGTAGAGATTAAAATGTTTATTTTTGAGTGTTTTTTTGTTGCAATCACGCCATACCTCCTTCTAAGTATTGATTACTCTTCTTAAATATTCGATTAACTTTTTAACCATTTATAATAATTTCCAATAGTATATAAACGTAAAAATTAAATTTTGCAGCAACAGATGTAAATAAAAGGAATTTGGATAAATAAATAATAATAATTCATTTATTTTATATAAAAATCTAATATAGTCTATACATATACTAGATCTCAGACCCGTCCGATAGACAAGCTAGTTCCATAAATTTATATAGAATGAAGTTGATATATTAAAGTTTTTTATTATACTTATTTTAACTTAGAAAATTTGGAGACATGCAACATTACGCAGTAAATGAAATAAAAAATAAGGAATAATTTAATTCATTTATTTAATATAAAAATCAAATATAATCTATACATATACTAGATTTTAGACCCGTCCGATAGACGAGCTAGTTCCATGAATTTATATAGAATGAAGTTGATATATTAAAGTTTTATATTATACCTATTTTAACTGAGAAAATTTGGAGACATGCAACATTAGGCAATAATTGACAAAGTTTTAATCACGCGTTCTAAAGATATGAGAGCATGAATATGTAAATTAAATTAAACTAAGATCAAGTTTAAACCATTTCATACAAATATAAAGTTTATAATATGTAACATATATTATCATCGTAGCATATAAAAATATACAAAGATAAAGTCTCATGCCAAAATAAACTTTTTAGTAAAATAAAATATCGTATCTAACTATTTATTTGGTACACTAATTATATACATACATATGACATAACTACATTGTGATATAAAAATAATATCTATTTTATTTAAACAAAGATAGTATATAATATTTAAATATGATCTTAATGTTGATTTAATTATCATACGAATAAGTATATGATTGTGACATCGATTAGTTCATACATTATAAAACTAATCACGTTATGAATATTCGTACAAAATAAGTGTATAAAAGTACAAATTCTTTAAAAACTATTACACTTTTACTGTTTTACATGATTTTACATAAATAATGAATGTTTTATGTACATAAAAAATACTATATAATATATATTTATATTAATCTTAACGAAAACAAGAACATAATGAATATAATTTTTCATATTAAAAATACAAATTAGTATGTATTTTGTACATATTTGTCGTTGTATTTATATTTTAAATATATGTAGCAATGAAAGTTTAATAATTAAAGGGTGCGAAATAAATATTTTTTGCACTGATTTAGAAATGTAGTTAGAATTGTCTTTTTGGGGGAATTGCATATATATCTTTTCAAAGCTTCATAATTGCATATATATGAAACCAAAACTTATAATCGCATATATATCATTCCAAAGCCTTAAATTGTCAAATATATCCAAATAATTATTTTAAATATATTTAATTGAAAAAAATATCTAATAATTATAATTGATATATAAAATGACGATTATAACCTTATTCTTATTAAAAAAATACAATTACAAAATATTCTTTTATTGGTTTGAATTTTATTATGCCATTTGATCTATATATATATATATATATATATATATATATATATATATATATATATATATATATATATATATGTAGGAGTTTACGTTTAGATGAAACGATAGATGGTGTTGTTGCTATTCTTATTCAATTTTCGTCGATACTGAACACGGCTGAGTCTCCGAACATGGTTGCTCTTTATTTCTTAAAAAATGGTTAAAGGATATTTTGTAATTGTAAAAAATAATTAATAAGAATAAGGGAATAATCGTCATTTTATATATCAATTATAATTATTAGACATTTTCTTTTATTAAAAACATTTAAAATAATCATTTGGATATATTTGACAATTTTAAGGCTTTGGAAGGATATATATGCAATTATAAGTTTTGGTTAAATATATATGCAATTATGATGCTTTGGATGAATTATATGCAATTCCCCCTCTTTTGAATTATATCCACATTCAATGTATCCATCAATGTTATATCATATTACACATCATCATTCATATCATCATTAAAAATCCTATATTGTATAGGTTAGGATTTGACAATTAGAGAGCTAGGTACACTGAAATATTATAGGTGTGTTATCTACCGTCGCTTTAACATATACCCTATAACATAAACATCATTTCAATAAAATTTCCTATAACACACCACAAAAAATACTTCATTCAGTCAAAAATAAAATAAAAAATACTATACTTCTCGCCAACCCAACCACATTCAACCCTATGACATGCCTATGGCATCAATAGACAATAGTGGTACAATTTGACTATGCCATAGAGCCAAAAAAACCCTATAATGGTGTCATATGCTACTACACTAAGATCTCTTAGTTTAAGGTTTAATAAAAACATAAAAATACACTACGATGAGTGATGACTTATTCTTTCACCCTCAACGACGGTCGTGAATTTACTTTATTTTCATATAAGTACACATATGTAACACTTATTACCTTTCCATAGGGCATAAATTTCAAGATTAATATAAATTCGATGAGAATGTGGCATATTGCACATTTATTTGCATGAGGATACTGATATGATGAGTTCAATCGAATTTTAATTCAAATAAATATGTATATTTACAAGCATTTAATGGTAAGTATACACATTTATGAAATATATATGTGTTTAGAGACACTAGCATAGTACCCGCGCAAAGCAACGGCGGTACCTAACATGCCAGTTTTCTCGTACCTTGATCTTTAAGCGATATGCAGTGAGACTTAGTATTAAGACGGTTTACCCGTTTGATAGTTCGAAAAGAGTACATTCCTATTTGAATTTCCGTAAAGTATATCAATACAAATATAGATATTCATACTTATACTCATTTGAACTTTGTATAACTTGAATGTTTATGATAAAAATTACAACTATAAATTTGTATTATTTTAAGTTTGTAACATTCATTTTAATACTAAAATTTAATGTGTCATTAGTGTAAATTATAATGCAATTATTATAGTGTAGAATTTAATTATATGGAATTACTAATTATAGTAAGATATGTAGGCTTAAAAAATTAAGACTTCCTTCTTTAGAAAGTCCTAAATACATTATAAGGTAGTATAGATAACTTAAAATCTATGTTAGAAGAACCATTATAAATTCAAAATGTTGTTAAGTATTCTTTTTATGAACCAATTCCACATAGTAAATAAAGGATAAAACATAACTTTGTTGAGAAACTTAAGAGCGCCAATGCAAACATCTTCCAATGTTACCTCAAACTCTGCATAACGGACATTGCTTCTTAAGAGCATCCGGTGTCAAGCTCGCCGTGCCTCGCCATGCCAAGTTGGCATGCTCGTTGTAGCTCGCCGTGACACTGGCTGAGCTCGTTGTCTTTCGCCATACTAACCCTCGTCGTCTTCACGGCGAGGGTTAGTTTGCATGTTTTTCTTTCTTTTTTTTCTTTTTTTTAACACACATATTGAAAAGGGTAAAAACATAACATTTAAACAAGTTTATTTCAAAACACTTTGTAGATATAAAAACATAACATTTAAAACACGAATTACATTAAACATTTAAGTTAAAACACGAATTATATTAAACACTAAAGTGAAAACACGAAGTACATAGTACGCTTAATACAAACTGCCACGAAAGTGATGAAACAAAATAAAACTACAAATTAAGAAAATGAATCATCTGAGTTATAACTCTCCTCACTCGAAGAGGATCTAAACTCACCATCATAATACTTTCCTTCCATAATGTCAAACCAGTTCTGCCTAAGCTATTTTGCATCCCTAGCTTCCTGTTCCAGACGAGCAGCTTCCTCGCGTGCCTCGTTTTCTCGTATCTCTTTAAGATTTGCCTCATCCTGCTCAAGTTCTCGAAGATAATCCTCAGTAAACCCAAACGGATTTTTTTGGAGGTCCACCGGTTGAGTGTTAACAGGTGGAGTGTTAACAGGTGGATTGTTAACCGGTGGAGTGTTTACAAATACATTCTCCGGTTGGAATACCGGAAAGACATGTTCTGGTGGAGTGTGATAAACTTCATCTCTGATTTAAAGGTATCTTCTGGCACTTGTTGTGGACTCGGGAATTGTTGGGAGAAGTCTTTGTGAGATACTGTTGAGAATCTGTGTGTGAGTTGTGTGTATGAGTTGTGTGTGATAAATGTAACACCCCCAAAATCTCAACATAGCAGCGGAAGGCTAATTTGGGCGTTACTTCAAGGATCACAGTCAATAATCATAGAAAACGACTCAAAAAGAGACGTTTTAATAAAAGTTGTTATCATTCAAGAAAAACTCATAATTTATTACAAAACACTTCCAAATAGTTTTTTATGGTACACAAAAGATAGATCATGAGTTTGTGGAAAATGATAAATTTATGTTTACACCACGATAAATATGTCTTGCAAGCCCACTCCGTGCCATAGAGATAATCTTCAATTATACCTGAGATAACATGCTTAAAAGGTCAACAACAATGTTGAGTGAATTCATAGGTTTATAGTTAATCAGTTGAACACAAGAAAGATGATAATTGTAAACCAACAACTTATCATAGAAAATCACAGATTATTATGCGCTAAGCTCATGCAACCAATACTCAACTGCATACACCTAATTACTAGTGTACGTAACATTTTTCCCCCAAGGAGGTAATAGCCAATTATCTAATATAATTCAAATATGGTGCGCCCCGGTTATTTCCGATAACCAAGACGGGGTCGTTACTCCCCATAATACTATTCACGATATTTGCGTTCACTCGCAAGTGACTAATGGTTCATGATGCAGGGGTCTTTCAGCTAATAACTTAGGCAATACCAATAATCAAGTAGCGAACAGTTGCAAAAACCTTGTGTTCTAGTTTATAGCATGTATCTCCATCGTGGGGTTTATAAATATAAGTAGAAGCGAGGCTAAGAACTCACTTTAGCTATAGTGATAAAGCACAAAAAGATCAAGTGTGATATAGCAGTGGCTCCAACCCGAAACCTAAGTACGAGATGGCAAGTCTCAGAATAAAGATAAACGTTTGGTTCTCGACCAAAATGATAAAGCATTGAATATACAAATAATAACGTTGTTTTCACTTGTGTGGAAGTGCTTAAAGTTCAAATTCAAAAGATGTGCTATATCGACTTAGTTTGTTATTCTTTAAAAATTCACACTTATATATAATTGAAATGTTCCCCGTTGCCGATTTATAACGATGTTGCTAAGAGTTGGTTTTATTCACATTTAGTACACGTCGTTATCGAATAATGTTTTCATATATTTATATCTATATCTATACTACTTATAATGGAGGGATGACCTTCTCTCTTCTAATTTTTTAAGATTTTCATATATAGATTTTAAGCAAATACAACTACTTAAGCTATATGTACAATTACTTTATGCATAAACACCTACACATATTGACTGGTCAACATTTGTAATTAATGTCATATTTAAAACACTCATTTGATAAAAATTATAATTTATAAAACACAATGTACAAACTATTTGAAGCACAAATACAATTAAAAAACACTATTCAACACATACAATTAATACACTATTTAATTTAACCATTCACTAAAATATACAACTATTTAACCACAATGTACAATCTAATCAAACTACTAAGCCAAACGTTTAAAAATAAAGCCATTAGGCTGCCCGCAGTGGTCAGTCGACTGGTTCGGTTGCCGCTGCGCCAACCAAGTCGCCACCATTGCAACATGAGGGTCGAACTGGGTCGGTCGGCTCCAAAATTGACGAAAGGTGATTGTGCTGAAGGAAAGAATCAAGATTTTGTTTGTGGTAGCTTCGGTTAACATGAGATTATTTCCACGGTCATAACTAAAGTTATTTTTATTTGTAATTTAATTGTTTAATAAAAGTATGGCCGCATACCATTACATTGTCAGAAAATATAGTCACAGGGTACCCGCCGCCGCATCGCGCGGGTACCCTGCTATACTTATGAATATATATATATATATATAGGTTTACCTAGTTATTGACATAATAATTCTCGTATATGTACACTAGGTCATCAAAATACTCGTTTTTATGAAACCGTTATAAGTTTACAAGTTTTCTAAACATTTTCCCAAATTTACACTTTTTACCCTCAAGTTTCCAAATTTACACTTTATACCCTTATACTTTGAAAAAGTGACAATTTATACCCAAATATGTTTCTTACTCAAAATATGCAATATTTAAAGTTTTGGTTCCTTAGCAAACTTTTTTTACAAAATTTAGTCCAAAAAGTTATAGTTACACTTTCGGTCCTTATAGTTTCAAAGTTTACACTTTAGACACCAAAACTTTAGTTCCCTTTTTAAAACAAGTTTCTCATATTTGCAATTTCCACCATGGACTTTTCCATGCATATGTATAACATATAAATATACCCTTTAACTTTCCAAAATGTTTAATATTTACCCGAATATTATAGTTTTTGCAAATTAAGTCCAAAAATGGATTTCGACCCTGTTTAATATAATTAAATTTCATATTAGCTAAACATTAGCTTATTATTAGCTTATGAACCACTTTTATTCCTAATGGGTCGGGTATAACACTAATTGGGCCTCAATTTTAACGCGATTGGGCCTTAAGGCCCAATACGTTTTCGTTGGGTGTTAGCTTACAAAAACGCGACATGGGTTTGGTTAAAGGGTTGCTTAAATCGTTACTTGTGTTATTAAAATTACATTAAGTGTACCTTAGAGTTCCAATCGCAAAAAAAAAGTTGGGTGACGTTGATAAAAGTTATACGCGATGTAAGGTTTTAAAGAAAAGTGGTAACGAGTCACAAATCATGTTTTACGTTTATGGTTGGTATAAAAACGTATGTTCTTGGTCTCTAACATCTTAGAGACTCGCTTTAACTTATAAAACATTTATAGGATCGATTCTTTAAGTGCAACAAAAGTGTTTACGTGTGATATATAATTATAATGAGAAAAATGAAATGTTAAAATGGTTGAAATGAACTTACAACACCCTAGGGGTGGTGATGAGATTTGATGAAGGGAACGTGACCCAAGTATCCCCTTGTTCTCCTTATACCCGTAATCAATAACTAAAACCCTTAGCGACTTACTTTCCCTTGTCTCGTTCCCACAATGGACGATTTAGGTGTTAGTGTGAGAAGTGTTTTGAGTGAGTTTGCTAAGTAGTGAGTTTTGTAGTTTAGTTGGATGTTTTGACGTTGTGTTTTATACTAGAATGAAGCATGGTTCTTACTAGTATTTTATGATGTCTCCTCCTAGTTCCAAGAGAAAGAAGAAATGGTGTGTGTTGGCCTTGAGCATGCTACGAAATCAGCCCCAAATAAGGGCATGATGATGCTTGGTCATATCACAAATGAGCATGGGAAATATAGGGATCTTTGGTTAATATGGTCAAAGAAGGTCAAGGGTGTTTAGGCTTATTGTAATATACATTAGGGTGGCTTTGGTTGTCTCTTTTGTCTCCCTTGATCCATACTTACACGCTAGATAACATTGACGAAGGTTGTGATGTGTTTTTGTTTTGGTTGTGCCTCGTTGGTATTCACAGAACAAGGAAACGAGGTAACCATTTCACTTGTAATAAAATTTGGCTATCAATATTACTAAGGGTGCGCTGGGCTGAGCAAGGAAGCGGGCTAGGCCCAAAGGAAGAAATGAATGGGTTGGTTTGGATTCGCCAGTACACGCGAGCCCAAGAAGAAAAATGTGTGGATCGGGTTGGGCTAGGGGCCCGTTTAGGATAATAATAATAAAAAAAGTTATTATATATATATATATAAATATATATATATATATATATATATATATATATATATATATATAAAATAAAGAAATATTATTATCGAGGTAGAGGTAAATTTGATCGGGTCAAAACGGTGTATTTTGAGCTTTTCTTTCGGCGTTTACGATGCACATGCCAAGTGATTATACAAAATCGATATAAAGAAATTTTTATGGTTCCAAATTCGTGCTTTATTCATGATCAGTTAGTTAATGACATTTGAAATTTTCCGTTAGCTTACAATAAACAACTGCAAATGTGAATTTGAATTTGAATTTGAATCTGAATCATCCCGCTCCAATTTGAAATTAAATAATCCCGCTCGTATTTGAATTTTGAGTTTTAAATTTGAATTTGGTTATCCCGCTCAAACTGTACCGTTTAAGAAAGAAGGGAGTGTTTTGATTTTTTTTTGAATTCAAAAGTGTAAAACTAATAGGTTTCGTATGTTTAAATTTAAAAGTGCGTATGTTTTTTTTACCGTATCTTTATTTTACGTTTCGTATATTTTTTATTTTGTTGTATTGTATTTTTATTTTTAATTAAGTGAATTTAGTTTATTTAGAAATTTGAATAAAAAAAATAAAGTTGTAAGTGGTGGGCCCCAAATGAGTAGTTGAGGTTAGTTGTAAGTGACGAGGGTTAGTTGTGAAGGTTTGTTATAGTGATGTGGCACCCCGTGAGCCCGAATGAGTAAATTCCCTCGCCATGACACCTAGTGCTCTAAGAAACACTAAAAATTAAGTCCAAAAAAGTTGTCATAGACAAAACATTGTTCACAACTTCATTTACTGTTCACAAGGAAATTAGTAAAATAATTTTGACGCCTGTTTTTCCCACTAAATCTCTTAAAATTTTTGCTAATTGCATGGTTAACATATGTAATCCACTATCCAAAAATCATACTCTTATTTCATCTAATACAAAGTCCAAAATCTTCAGTTCATTCACATAGAAAAAATTGGTCTCAGTGTTTCAACTTACATATATGTGTTTAAGAAAAATTGTTTGCAAACATATTTGCAAGTCGAAACATTTAGACCAATTTTTTCTAGGTGAATGAATATCTACAAATATTTTTTTAAACACATATTTGCCTACAACCAGAAGCCTCTTGGCCCAGCGGTATATGAGTGGCCCATCAACCTTGAGGTTGTGGGTTCAAGTCTCGTTGAAAACATGTGAGATAGGTGGTATAGGTTGTAAAATTTGTCGTTAAAAAAATGCCTACAATTTTTTTAATATAGGTTCGGTTTTCTTGATGTTTGTTGAAAGAGATATTGGAATGCATTAAACTTTTGAGTATTTTGCTATTGCATGTATGTATTTTAGGAGTCTTAAATGTGTTATGTGATTTAGGGTTTGATGTTTTGTGTGTAAAATTTTCCAGTTTCTTTGTGCATTGTTTGTAACGGGTTGAACTTTTGGGTATTTTGCTATTGCATGGATGTATTTTAGTACTATCAAATGTGTAATGTGCTTTAGGTGTTTGATGTTATGTCTGTAAGCAGTGTATGTGTGATTAAGAAAATATTTTTTACTATGTAGCATTATAAAAGTGACTTTAGCATACTCGAATTTATGGATGAAGAATGCATATGTAATGTGCTTTGGGTGTTTAATGTTTTGCATTATATTTGTTATAAAAGTTTGTTGTACGATGGAAATATCTTTGTTTTGAGATGGAAAATGCATGTCGGTAAAGTCTCATTGAAGTTTTGAAAACTCATAGGTAGAGGAAAGTATTGTGTTAGGATTTTGATGGTAGGTTTCTATGCACCCTTGGTTAAGTGTTTGGTGTACTAGAGTCACGAAACCAACCGGCCAATATATTCTTAGTCAAGGTGATTTTGTACTCATTTTTTTGAAGTTTGTTTGTTTTGAGTTAGTTTTTGTTTGGCTTTATGTTTGATTCTGATAACATCAAATAGTCATGATATTTTAGTGTCATTTTCCCCCTAATATGCTCATCATTTGTATTGTTTTAAGTGGATATATGCTCTTATTTATTAATATTTCATTTTCAGGGCATAAATGAGCATAAGAACAAAGAGACATGGATTTGAAAGAAAACTAGCTAAGTTATACAAGTATATGTTGTAAAGGAGGAAGTTACAGCGTAAATTCCACTCTTAAACTTATGTCGTAACAATGATTAATACAATGAAGATCAAAGTCAACGCAGCTCAAGGTTACGACTAGGAATGGCAAAAAAACCCGAACCCGACGAGGAAACCCGAAACCCGAACTAATTGGGGCGGGGAAGGGCATGCAAATCGGGTTATGGGTCGGTTTGGGGCTTAAACGGGGGTTTTAATTGGGTTTGGGGCATGGAGCGAGGAATCCTCGCCCCACCCCGCCCCACCCGAATAATATATACACATATATAAATATATCTATACCTACATAGTATTTTGTTAGTATTTACATAAATAAAAATTACTCTAATATTATTAGTTTTTTTTAATCTTTGTAAAATTGCAAAATTGTGATTATAAAAACTCGTTTAGTGTCATATTTTTAAGTTTTATTTTTTATGTAATTAATCAGTATTTATGTATATTAATATCGTTGAAAACTTAATAAGTCTTGTTTGTAATTAATAAGTTTTTAATTCTTCAAGTTATTGATAACGGTTTAAAATTAATAATAAATGTGAATGATGCGACTTTGGTCAAGAATTGCACCAAAAAAATACACCCCGATAAGATCCCCGATTAATATGGGGCGGGTTTGGGGGAGAATCACGCCCCAACCGGGTGCCCCGATTAAATCCCCGATGGGGATCGGAGTGGGTTTGGGGAGAACTTTGGTAATTGAGTTTGGGGATGGGGATGGTCGCCCCGCCCCGTTGTCATCCCTAGTTATGACGTAACTTCATTGATTTGGTTGCGCCGTATATTTCCAATGAATTAGATGAATTCAGTGGTCACAAAGGTTATGACGTAACTCACTTCCAAGGTTACGTCGTAGAAGTGGTGATTTTCACTACGAGCACTTTACGATCGCAACCCATTCTCTAAGTTACGCCGTAAACAATTTACTAAAGATAAGATCGTCTGAGATACGCTAGTTACGGCGTAACTTATTACTTATGGTTACGCTGTAACTTAGACGAGGCTATAAATACAAGCCTTAAATATGCATTTTCATATAACTTCTTAACATCAAAATACCAAGAGATGTTTAGGGCTTCCAGAAGGACGATTTCCAGCAGCATTAGACCATCTTCCAAGGGAGAATTCTCATCATTATCAATAATTTTTTAGTTATTTTGTATTGAATCTTTGTAATTCATTCAATGTCTTCAATTATGATCATTTACATTGAATTTACTGCATTATTTGATGCGACTTGGTTAAGAATTGCACCAAAAAATACACCCCGATAAGATCCCCGATTAATGTGGGGTGGGTTTGGGGGAGCATCGCTCCCCAACCGGGTGCCCCGATTAAATCCCCGATGGGGATTAGGGCGTGTTTGGGGAGAACTTTGGTAATCGGGTTTGGGGATGGGGATGGTCGCCCCGCCCCAAACCCGCCTCGTTGCCATCCCTAGTTATGACGTAACTTCATTGATTTGGTTGCGCCGTATATTTCTAATGACTTAGATGAATTCAGTGGTCACAAAGGTTACGACGTAACTCACTTCCAAGGTTACATCATAGAAGTGGTGATTTTCACTGCGAGCACTTTACGATCGTAACCCATTCTCTAAGTTACGCCGTAAAGAATTTACTAAAGATAAGATCGTCTGAGATACGCTAGTTACGGCGTAGCTTATTACTTATGGTTACGCCGTAACTTAGACGAGGCTATAAATACAAGCCCTAAATATGCATTTTCATATAACTTCTCAACACCAAAATACCAAGAGACGTTTAGGGCTTCCAGAAGAACGATTTCTAGCAGCATTAGACCATCTTCCAAGGGAGAATTCTCATCATTATCAATAATTTTTTAGTTTTTTCGTATTGAATCTTTGTAATTCATTCAATGTCTTCAATTATGATCATTTAGATTGAATTTACTGCATTATTTATTATGAGCGGCTAAACACTTCGTGTGTTAGCCTAGTTATGAAATTGTTATTGCTTTAATTCGTGTTTTCTTGCTTTACTATCGCCTTTTGTATATGCTTTCTTAGCCTATTCGTGGACACCCTCATTGGTAGTATTAAAGCATGGTAGTAACTATAAGGCTGGCTTGAATTGACCATAGGACCTTAGTCGAGTAAGTTGCGAGGAATGGTAAGAATTGACCATAGGATTTCCATCTCATTGCGTGCAAATTGACCATAGGACCACCTACTATGTGGAGATACTTAAAAAGTTAGGGAACCTATGAGCGGACCATGTCGGGTTTAGAATAGGTCTAGATTGTAGTGGCACTACATGAATAAGGTTAGGGTTACCCAAGACCCCCATCGAGTAACTACGGTGGGGATAGGAATCCTAGACTTATAGACTAGACGAGTTGACCCAAGGTTGTCTAGTGCCTTTACCCCCACTTAAGGCATTAGAAGCCTTCAATAGGAAAATCGGATTAATGCATAAAAAAACTACTCCCTCCGTCCCAATTTAAGTGTCCACAATAGAATCTTTAAATGTCCCAAATTAAGTGTCCATAGAATATTTCAACCAATGAGATAAGACTTTAGTAGGTGAAAATGATATTTGATTGGTGGAGAGTGTAGTTAGTGGAATTTTCTAAAAATTTGTGCCTATGAATAGTGGACACTTAATATGGGACGGAGGGAGTAGTAACTAGGCTAACACATTTCTCTCTACTGATTGTCTTTCATTTTAATTACACATTTCATTTCATCTCATTAGTTTAATAATCAATCAATCAAAACCCCCTTTTACAATTGTGATGGTAGAACTTAGAATAATTCCGCCCACATAGCTCTTGGGACGACCTCGGCTTTACCGATTACTACACTACACTCAGCCGGTTTCCCTGCTCGTTAGTGCATTAGGTAGACCATAGGTAGACGAGTATTTATAAATATTAAAACCTGGTCTAAAATCCAACATCAGATTCCTAAACTCATGTTGTATAATGTTTCATAAACTTAGGATGATTACTTATAATGTGGCAATAATTATACTTTTTTTTTACATTAGTGTTCTTTGCATTAGTATACTAAATATGAAAGGAAAAAGTAAACACGAGACTATAAATAATAAGTCCCGGTTTCCTGACAACGAATTTATAAATAACGACAAAAATTTCGGTTTAAATCATACATCTAAAAGATAAGATCTAAGAAGGCGTTAACGGTGTTGGGCATTTTCAGGGGCGGACCTATACTGTACAAAGGTGGTGCCCGGGAACCACCTTGGAAATCAAAAGTCTTTATAAGCTATGTAGAGCAAAAATTAAGGACCTACCTTGAAACAGGACTGGGAACTACCTTACATCTAAAATTACAAGAAATGAAGACAAAAAGAAGATGAAGTAAATGTAGAAAACAAGATTTATGCAGTTGCTTTAATGGAGTTTTTGAGGTCACATACTTTTAGCAAAGAAGATGATACATAATTTATTTTATTCTATTTTTTAATGTATTACTTTTATCTAATGTTTGGTTTTAGTCCTTTCACTTTATCATTTATCAATTCAAATATAAAGTTATGAGTACTTTTTTCAAAAAAAGTCAATATTGTACAAATATCAGTAAAACTATATATTCATAATCTATGGATGTACATATGTCCTAAAGTATTTCTTTTAATATTAATTTTATATTATAAAAGAATTTTTTGAGATACATTTATGCATTAACTGATTTAAAATATGACGTATATTAATTAAACATGATACACGATATTAAGTTTGAAAAATGCTACTTGTTTCATCGTAGAGTTTATAGTTTATTAAATAGATGATAGCCTTATGATTGTTTAGCATATACCGAACAAAGTGTGATGTTAGTATTTCACAATACTGTATGAATCATTTGGATTATTAAATAGCCAGAAACTCAAATATAAATTCTTTAATTATTATTTGATATATATGTTTAATATGTTGTTTCTTTAATAAAATGGTGATAAATTTGACCTGACCCGACCCAAAATATTGATCGAGTAATTGGTTGACTTGTTGACTTTTTTACCTTATCTAAATTAAGGAACCACCTTGAGTTTTCGGCTAGGTCCGTCACAGGGCAGTTTGACGCCTATGTTGGGATCGAGCAAGAAGTGCTTCATGGTGATTTACAAAAAAGTTGTTTTGATGGTCGTATAATGACCCATCATGCTTATACTATGTCTTTGGGATCAAGTTGCGTTGAAGTTGAAGGTTAGTTATATTTTTTTAATATTTCGTCCTATAAAGTTTATTCAGTGTGTTAGTATATGTTTATAGAATTGGTTTTTATAACTGATGATTGCTTTTTTCGCCATAAATTATTTCGTACAGGTGTGTCGTTTTCCCATGATTTGAAGCTAAAAAAGAAAGGATCTTTCGATGATTATATAACAGTTAATGGTATTGATGGTCCGGGACTTTGACACAAATGTTGTGTGGAAAACTAGAAGTGAGGGTTGAATATTTTTACAAATTAAAATTTCGTTTTAAATTATTTAGATCGACTTATGTCAATCTATTTATATTTATTATGTGTGTTGGATAATGATAGATAAGCATATAAGTAAATAATGCAAAGATAAAGAGTAAAGAAACACAAATCCACGACACGAGTGTTTATAGTGGTTCGGCTATAAGGACATCTTCCGTGCCCTACTCCACCTCCCGGCTACTGGGTAAGTTTAGTCTGGATTTCAGGTTGCAAACCGGGTTATGGTTTATGGGTTATGAACCATGGATTATGGGTAATGGATTACGGATACCCAACAAGATGCAATGTACCTAGACATTAGGTTATAGATTTTGGGTCATGGGTCATGGATCATGGATAATACCCAACATGACTTCATGCATGATGTCATGCAATTGGTCATGGGTTATGGATCATGCTCCATGGGTATGGGTTATGGACTTTGGTTTTTACCCAATAACATTTATTGTACCTAGTCAATGGATCATGGGTCATGGACTTTGGTTTTTACCTATTACATTACCCATTACAATATATACAAAGTATATATGTACATTTCTATATCATGTAAACAATAGTTGTTATACATATGCATTTATAAGATGTAAACAATATTACTTGTTTTGTTTATATAAAAATGTCTTTTGTTTTATATAACTTATTTACTAAACATGTTTTGATATGGTTTTAATATGTTTAGTATAAGTGTGTTAGTAAACTGTTGGCTCAAACCTTTTACGTATTTTATTTGTTTCGTTAAAATGATTTTACGTTTGTTATCGACAAAACATTAGAAGATCATAAAATATAAATAAACGTTTTTATGGTTTATTTGTATTAACATGTTGCTATGGGCTCAAGTATTGCTCATAATGATGTTTGTGATTGTCTTTTTGGATAATCAGGGAGCATTGAAACTGAAGGTGAAAAACATGACTCAGGGTGTGCTTGGTTCAAACTCTGGAAAGGGAAAGGGAAAGGCAATGATAATGGTGAGGAAAGGGAAAGAAAAGCATTCCACTCAATTTATTGGGTAATGACCCATAACCCACTATTGGGTAATGGGTCATTGCATTATACTCTACCAAGCACATTTTTTCATTATCTTTCCCATTCCTTACCCTCCTTAACTTCCTACCAAGCATGCCCTCAATATTTTTCTTAACAAAACGTATTTAGTTTTCCTAATATGTTATATTTACTTAATTGTTTTTTATTTTATTTTCATAATCATTGGCGACATGTCAATCTTCTTCTTATAAACTGAACGGGAAAAAAGGCAGTCATAAAACCAGTTAACAAGAGTTAGTGATACATTTGGTATGCTCTCGACATCTAATAGACGATCTTTATGAAGGCTCAATTTAGATAATTGTCTGATACCGTTTGTTATCAATGTTGCAGTTAGGACAGAAGTTTCAAGAGACGTTGCTAATGGTGGTTTGCAAAAAGGTGATTATGTTGATTCTTTACTGATCAATGATGCAAAAACTGGACATATAGGATCAATGAATGTTCGACCCCAAGGTAAGTAGCTTTTTTTGGGCTGCAATAACGTACTTTGTTCAAACAATATTTTTGGAGTTTGCTCTTATCCTTAACTATTAAAAAAAAAGGCACATCTATCGAATGAAAAAGAAGGCATTCAGAAACTCAGGGAACAAGAGCTGCTCAAACATCTGGGTCACATTTCACATGTAACCATCGACCTCTAAGAAGGCGTATTATTGATAATTGTTTAGGAATTCATGATATGGAAACAAAAAATGTGAGATTAAGTAGTGTTCAAATTGAAGATGAATAAATTTTTTAAATTCGTTTTTATTAAATTGAATTTTGTTTCGATATATATTATTAACCCTCATTTTTTATTTCAATATTTGCTTATGTTTTTGTAAATTGTCGGTTACAGGGGTGTGGTCTTCTTATATTGATTTGGGTGATTGTAATTGGCCATGTGAGCATTGCAAAGCAATGTTTTGGTACGGTGAACGTCTAAAAGTATATTCTAAAGATCAAAAGGTCCAACTACATGGATGTTGTGGGGTGGAAAAGTCGTTTTGGAAGAAGAATCAGAACCTCCCCCCCCCCCCCCCAAACATTATATCAAAGAGTTATTCAGAAATAAGCATTTTTTGGACAACATATGGGCGTACAACCAGATATTTAGCATGACTTCATTTGGCGCCCATGTTGATGAAGCGATAAATAGTCCTTATGTATTCAAGGTCTCTGGTCAAATTTACCATTGGATTGGAACATTATGCCCGATAGAAGGTGATCTGCCACGATTCTTACAACTTTATTTATATGATACGGAGAATGAAGTAGCTAATAGGATGAATCACTTAGGTGGAGAAAGTTCTGGCAAGTTAAGCCCATAAATAGTTGAGGGTTTGATTGATTTTTTTTTTTTTATAATTATAACCAGCTGGTAAAACTCTTAAGAATGGCTAGAGATAAATGCAGTGGAGAAGATGTACCAGAATTCATAATTAGGCTATATAGTGTGGTTGAGGTGTGGGAGTACGAGCTGCCATCTTCCCAGACACTTGGCACTATAGTGTTTGAAAGTGGTCCAAAAAGCAAAACGGATTATGATGTAATTATTGAGATGAAGGGAGGTCCTCGAATGATCAACAAACTTCATCCATCATATATGTCGCTTCAGTTTCCTCCTCTTATTTTTCTATGGCCAACCGGGTTTTCATCCAGATATGAAGCTTAAGATATTTAATATAAGTGGGAAAAAGAAGAGGTTGTCGACGAACATGTATTATATTTAAAGTGCTCAAGTTATAATAGATAATTATATGGCTAGAATTACGTGAGTCTATGAGGTCATACACGTATACATAAATGGAATACTTTTATAGTGTAATTAATATAATTATATTAACTATATTAATTACATTAGTTATATATTTCACTAATCGATTAACGGTCATTAATTAAACCATCAACGCTTTAATTAATTATTAGGCTTATAATTAACATGTGTTTTAATTTGTACTTAGCCCCAACACATGGGAAGCCCATGAGGGTGTTTGGATCGACCGACCTTAGGTGGGGAAGGGTTGTTTGTGTTTAGTTTGGACATTAAGTTACCAAAAGCCTATATAATGAATTGCCTAATTCATTATTTGCATCTCTTAAAAAACCTGAACACAAAACAAAACCTCTCCTCCTCTCTTTTTAATCAAAACTGATCGGCCTTCCCTAATTCTTAAGGGTTCTTGGTCGACTTTTCCAACTAAGCTAAATCGTGAGCTTCGTTGTTGGATCGTGAAAGTTAAGAACTAGCATTCGGGTATTCTACCGTGACCTGTAGTGTGCGAAAATGTATAGATCAATTATCTTAGTAATTCAAGGGTTTCTTGTAAGCATCAAGGAAGATCAAGATCCATCAGTTCGATTCGTTGACCATCCAATTCAAATCAAGAGGTTAGTAAACTATGTGTTTTATTATGTGTTAATCCATGTACATAATACGAATCCTTTTGTGACATTTAATCTGATGCGTACTCATGTTTATAATTGTTATATAGTTATGAAATCCCAACAGTGGCATCACGAGCCATCGTATGATGTTATGGATTACATTAGTATATGTAAAATTGACCAAAAATGCTTGTTTTTGCGTGTTTTCTTTTACTTAATTTTAATCAGCCCTTGGGGCGTCTTTTACATATTAAAGTCAACCCTAAGCAAGTCTTAAATCAGTTCTAAAAAAACGTAGGTCACGGGTTACGTGTACAAAGCAGGGGGTTTCTACTTGTTACAAATCTTTCGTTTATTTGTCTTGTTCGTTGTGTTAATTATTTTTAATTGTAATCCATGACAAATACATGTATATTTGTCATGGGTGATAAGCCATCCCATTATATTAATTTTATAACTAATGGGTTAATATGTTAGACGTGCAAAATCGATGAATACCCTAATTTTAAATACTTGTGTGGTTTATTTTTGCTTGTTGTTTGCTTGACCTTGTTGCACTTAAAAATTAATTTTCGTCACTCTTAAATGTTTTAGACTTTGAAATTGTTTTTGGGATTTCTTGACTCAGTATATTACAACTTTATAGTTTACTACAAAAATTGGGGAAGACTCCTTCAAGGAGTTTTCAGGCCCTAAAGTGAATAAAAATAAATAAAATTAGCAAGCTAAGTTTTAAAAAACTTTTGGGTTCTACTTGCTTTGATGAGGTCTAAAAGCAAGTGAGAGTCCTATTTTGGTTAATTGATTGTCCCTTAGAAGACCTCTCGGGTTTTTTTATGATTTCTCATGGACCCGAGTTTAGGAATTTATCTATTAAATGTTTGCACGTCATGATATAATTATTTTATTTGTTTAATTCTATATTTCATTTATTTGCGCTTTATTATTCATTGTGAATTGTATAAACTAGCAAATTATTTCGGAAAAATAAAATGGGACTAAAATTATCGAAACGTGATTTAAACTAAGGTCTTGCAATGTTTTAAACGCATTGGGTTGGGTTTACACCGTAATTTGCTCCGCGAGAAACATGCAAGTACTTTTGTCTAACGAACTTTAATACATAATTAGAGTTCTCACACATTTTATTAGTGGTCGAATCATGAATTAAAATTAATGTTTTGCATTGTTTTAAACGCATTGGATTGGGTTTACATCGTAATTTGCTCCCGCGAAAACATGCAACACATTTATTTTTAACAATGATTGCATAGGGTTTGAATAACCTTTGATCTTTTCCCGTGATAAGATGTGCTTTGGTGCGCTCTTATTAATGATTGAAATACTTGAGGTGTAATAGCCTTTCGAGGGTGTCAATCTAGAGTTTGGTTATTTTTTAATCTTTTCCCGCGATAAAACTGTGCACCTACTCTGGGTTTGTTGAATGCTTATCATTTGTGTTTTCCTCATTTTATTATCCACAAGATTGCATAGTAAATTAAATTGGACATTAAACACATAAATACAGAGTAATTAAAATGAGAGTAGACTTAAGTTGGAAAAATATTTTTTGTTAACTTAGTTTACGAAGATGTATGCATACTTCTTCGTACATTTTTTGATACACTTAGTTTTTATCAAAACGTTTTATACCCACAAAACATAAATCTTTGCCATCCAATTGTGAGGACACTTGCAATTGCCTTTCACTCTGCATGAGACGTAAGTTAATTGCAACCCAAGGTGACCATCCACTAAGCGTGAGACCTAGTGTGATCTTCACATGTTCTCAAATTGGACGACTTAATCGAGTTAAGCAGTGAGATCCTTAACCTGAGGCATATATGAGACTAAACATGCCAAACAGGACACTAATTGTGTTGGAATCACTCCTAAACAGTATTTCAAGTATTTATATTTCATATGTAATAGGTAGCTTTATTATGGCCTTTATGTTTGTTTAAGGTCCAGCTTATGTAGAAGGCCCATAAGCTGAGGCCCAAGCCCAATAAGGAATAGGGAAGGAGAGGGAGTGTTGCCCTAGCTCCTTGCCTATATAAACTATTGTAAACCCTCATTTGAGGGTTGGTTGTTCAATTTACTCTTTCACACATACTCTTGTGCCTAACCGTCCTTATTGCTTAACGTGTGTGTGTGATCGTGTAGATTGTTCATCCGCCTTTCTTCTTCATCTCTTTCTCTATAAGCTTGTGTTGTAAAACTAGTGACCTATCAGTGGTATCAATCGCCAAATAGTTGGGTGAACGTATTGTTTGAAGTGAGTTTTGGTCTCACGCATAACTTACGGTTCCATAACTTTGGGTGAATCGTTTGTTTTTTAAGTGGGTTTTGGTCCTACGCGTAAAACAACGGTTTGTTTTTAAGCTTTTGGTCTACTCGTAAGTTTCACCCCTTTTCTGATTTCAATACGCATCTTTTCAATCCGCATCCTAGGTGAATACGCATTCTGTTCCGAATACGCATTCTAATTAGAATACGCATCCAAAAAGATGCGCATTCGACTTCGAATACGCATTCAAATCCCAAAATAGGGTTCACTAGAACATGTGATAGTGTCACGTTTTCTATAGGTTTCAGCTGCATAAAAGTCCGAATAGGTTCGTTCTTTTGTGCCTCATTTGGTGCTTTTACTTCTAGTTTGGTTCCTGCTTCAATGCGCATCAGGATGAGCATATTGATCCCAAAACTATGCGCATCAAGATGAGCATTTTACTGAAAACGGGTTTCTACAAAGATTTGGTCTAAAAACACTACTTTATCGAAGTTATAGTGGTTTTATTGTGTTTTCACACTTTGAACTACTAGGTTTCGAAGATTTTGTCAATGCGCATCCTATTGTGGGAGCATATTTTTGATCGAGTTTTTGTTACTAGGTGCGTATTTCAAACCTTGAAAAACGGTTTTTTGCAATCAAATTGTGGAATATTGCAACTTTCATGTTCTTAGAACCTAATTTTTCACATTTTTTACGCAAAAATTCGCACACTTTCTAACTTTTGCACTTTGAATGCTCATCTGGTTTTCGAATTTTTGTTTGGCAACAAAATGCGCATCCTGGTTTTGGGTGAATTTTTTGTTTGCTAAGTGGGTTTCAATACCTTGGCATTCAATACGCACTCTGGTTTTGAGTGAAGTTTGTTATGCAAGTGGGTTGATAAACCGCTAACTATGGTGACTATCCAGTGATCAAAATGTTGTGTTCGAATATCTCTTTCTCTACTTCTTCTTTCCGCCTACTTGTTAGATGTGCTAGTGTGTGTGTGCAATTCGTTATTCCTGCCAATCCGTGTTCTCATACACACTTTCTCATTTAACTTGTTGGTTGGGAGTTTACTCCCAAATGTTATCAAATATATCCGTTCCTCGATCCCGTTGTGAGGGAGAGGAAGGGATAAGGAATAACCCGAACCCGGAGTCGAATACCCGGAAGATGTATTCGACCTGGAATTTGTTTGTATTTCCGGTATTATTTCGATGGATAATGTATACTTTATATTTATGAACTTTATGACAAATCCTCACTAAGGTTGTGTTAATCACAGGACAAACCGTACAAATCAGAGTATATACGGAGTCCAATTCCTAGAGTGACGAATTGAGCTAATTCAGCAGGTTAAACTCTTGTACACTTCTAGTGTGATCCAGAGTGCGAATCACCTACCAGTGGAACCCAACGTTAATTGAATGCAGAGTACGTCTCACTTTCCGTTAACGTTCACAGGAGTGTTAACCTACCGTTTCTAAATACAAAACACCCATATTTTGCAAAACTATTTTTGATTCACATAGTTTTTTACATGCTTCTTCATACGTATGTAGAAGCATTTGATTCAATTGTTTTTTATAAAAAGGTTGAATTCAGATGAGAGTAAAATTAATGAGACATAAATACACAAATTACAGGTTAAATTAAATGATACGTTAGAACACCTATTATTTTACTCCTTTTGTGTTTACTATTCGTAAGTTGTTTGGGTCTCATCCACGTGTCAAAATAGCGCCCTTTTCTAATTTTTTATTGGTTTGAGATCTAACTGTGGGAGCTTTCCGATAATGTGGAGTTCATAAAGTTAGTAATTATTCTCGCGTGGTTTCGTGTAGAATAGTGCCCTTTTCTAGTTTCCAATAAGTTTGGGATACGTTAGTAACAATTTTTATTTACACAACGTACAAAAGCGCCCTCGTTTAATGCTACATTTGGGTTAGGTTACGCAAATTTTGTTACGTTTTGTAATTAAAATTAAGTACTAAGCTGGTGATTATTTTACACACTCTTGAGATTAATACATAATTTCAAGCAATCTGTTTTCATGAACGTACAAAGAGCGCCTCGTTTAATGCCACATTTGGGTTGGGTTACGCAAATTTTGTAACGTTCTG
>BPTQ01000006.1:107090971-107148311 GCA_019973895.1 Chrysanthemum seticuspe | reverse complement strand
AAAAAAAAAAAAAAATTCAAATTTAATTTTAATTTTTCGAGGAGACTAAACGTTCAATTTTTACGCGAGATTCAAATTTTGGTTTAACCGTGATAATTTTGGTCAAAAATTCAAATTTTTGGACCCAAATTCAAATTTTTCGGGTAAAATTTGGCGTCAAAATTGTCATAACTCAAATTTTTCTTTCAACCTTAGAATTGAATTTTATAGTGAATTTCAAATTTTGAGAGTCAAAAATTTTCAAAATTATTTTTGGAGGGAAATTGCAATTCACTATATCGACCTTCTGTGTGCTATATCGACTTTGCACATTTTCTTCTCTTTGATTCTTCTGCAGGGGAGTGAAATGGATTCTGATCATAAAGATCCATTTGTGACATTGCAAGAAGGATTCATGGCTATAACTCTGGCATTCAAGCGTCAGACAGCATCTAATTCCCAATATCCCGCAGTCGTACAAGGTGCAAGAGTTGCTGTACATGAAAGGAATGCTCAAATGGACGTTGAGAATGTGGTGATTACTGCAACTGTCGGTAATGCGGACAATGAGGTTGAAGCATTGGAAAAGCAGCATGACAGCAGTAGATCTGGAGAAGATATCATACTTAACTACGACACCGAGCCTAACTGTGACGAAGAACAAATGGTTGAGGAAGATATCCTACCCACCTATGACACTGACATAGAACAGATGGTCGAGGTACAATCTACTGTTGATCATATTCTGCCTGCAAATGCGATACAACATACTGAGCAACCTGAATTCAGTAATGAAGGAGAGGTTGACCAGTGTGTTGCACAATGTCCAGACAACTATCTCATGTCTGAGCCCTTTCTTGCAATCAATTCAACTGAAACGTCAAATCAAACTCTTGAATCTGAAATCATTCTTCTCAAAAGACAATTTCTCAGTTTCAAAAAGATTTTTCAAAACTTGAGGCTCATTGCATCTCTCTTGAACTTAAACTGCAAAACAATGTTTTAAACTCAGAGCCAAAAAGTAAATCTTTGAATGAACAAAGTAATCATGTGGATTTATTAAAAGAAAATGAGCATTTAAAGGCTCAACTTCAAGCAAAGGGGCTTGCACATGTTGCTTTACAAAACAAACTGAGAAGATTCACTGACAAGAGTGCGGATACTAATTTTGCAAAACCAACAATCTTGGGGAAATCGTCTCTAAAACCAATCAGAAACCAATCAGTTGTTAGACAACCAACTGCTTTTATATCTGAACGTTCAAAATCGTCAAAACCACGGTTTGCCTCCCAAGTTGTTGAGAATAATCATTTGTCAAAACCAGTCACTCCACATTCCGGGCCAATGAATAATGCTTCTGTTTCTGTTATACCTGCTTCTGTTAAACCTCAACTTGTGGCTGTTCCTGCCAAATCTAGGATTAGTTCGAACACTGTGTCTAAACTAAGCATTAAAAGTAAAGATTCATATGATTCAAATGACACGTACAAGAACTGTGATCTAGAAAAGGCTAGGAAAAGGGCACTTCTTCAAAAGGATGGAATCTTAGGTTCACGACCTAGTGTATCACCTTCGAGTATATTACTGAACACTGCTTGTAGTAGCAAACCAAAACCTAAGTTAACTCAAACAGTTAGAAATAAACCCGTTGATCTAAACGTGAAATTTCAGAAACCTAATAGGTGGATCAATATAGGACGCAAATTCTTCCCAAAAGAAGTTTCAACATCCCTTAGATCTAACCTTAGATGGATACCAACGGGTAAAGTTTTCAACACTGTTGGTCTTAGGTGGATTCCTACAGGCAAGATACTAAGTAGTTGCACCAAAACAAGTGAGATACCCACTACATCCATCCGTGAGGCAGGAAAGGAAATCATCAAAATTGCATGTTCAGGTGTCAAGAAGATAATTGACACTACATATTTATGCCTCTAACACCTTGAACCCAGTTACACTTGGGGATCCATGTCTTTCTCTTTCTTGCCCCCCTTCTATCTTTCTATGCAGGTACAACAGCAATGGCTCCTACTGCAAAACAGCGTAGGACCCGTTTCTCACCGTCAAAAATATCATGATCCATCAGCTGTTCCACCATTGTACTTAATCATCATAAATTGGGAACATTGCTGGCTCCTCTGGTTAAAGATTCTGTCAAAAGTCGTGCTTCAGATGTATCGAATGTTTCCGCTGCACAACCGATAATACTCTAATTTCGGATACACTCTGAAACTACAACAACTACCATTGTTATAGATGCACCTCCAACAATCGAATCTTTGATAACAGAAGAACAAAGTGTTTCCTACAACAATGTCACAGCTGATGATCAACTTAATGAACTGAGATGTTTTTTTGTCAGCAGTTGATTCTCTCGAGATATTTATGGTACTTCACACTTGTTCGGTTGCTTGGATTTACATGGTTTTGATGTCTTCAATTCATCATCAACATACGTGGTGTATGATTCTGATTCATTGAAAACATCGAGGGGGAGAGAGTGTAGGCGTCCCTTTCCTTCTTCGTTTTTCCACGTGCTTCCTTGCGAAAACCCAATGCTCTCCAAAATTTCTTCCATAAGGGCGAAGAAATGAGACGATCTGTGGTTCAAACGTCTTAATTCAGTGTTATCGTCTCAACTTTCACGGGTTATATTGTGTGAAGTTACACAAATATAATGTTAAGATGCCTCACACACGGTCTTGGTATCGAGTTATTGCATATTCACAGTGACTAGTATTCCGAAAGACCACAACATTCAGGGGAAAGTCGTTTCATTTCGTCTTTCGTGGTTTGTTTGACGTGATGCGTCTACATACGCGAGAAGATCTTGTTGATTTCTGGCATGTTTCCCTCGAACGAATCTTCCGCAATTAGTCAGATTTTCTTTGTATGGGTTACTGCTCATCTACAAATTCCGCTGCATACTGAAACCATCAAAAGTTAGAGGAAATGTAGACTTCATCAAAAGTTTCAAATCTGGTAAAGACAGTTGTCAGTTCGAGGGGGAGCTATTTCTGAAACATCGTCAATTGGGGAAAGGTTAATTTGTTTCATACTTATTTCATCTTTTCCCTAAAATGGCTTGTGCACACATAACAGTGTACAACCTGTAATGGTCAAGAAAGGACCCTGTGGTACGCCTCAGTGCCACAATCCTTATAAAAGGAGCGAAAGCTTCTCATTTTTGAGTAAAACCTATCAAACCTTTCATTTTTCAAGGTTTTGCTCAAAAAGACAAGTACTTCCCCATATGATTTCAAAACCTCAACCGTTTAAATCACTAGTTGAGGGGGAGTATTTGATGAAAACTTTGTTCACAAATTGTTCACAGTGGTCACTCTTCCCGCAACACTCAAAATGGTCATATTTATTCTCAAAATGTTTCAAAAATAACATCTTATATGCCATTTTTGAGGGGGAGAAAATTATGTGATAAGAAATATGTTGTACAAAATGCAAATGAATCTGTGTACCTCAGACTTAACCTACGAATTGACGGTACTAAACTGTTAGTAACTCGAAAAGACTTGTCCTGGACGGGTAATAATTTCAAGCTAGTTCGCTAGTGATGTAAACGTGTCTCGCAAAGGACTTGTCCAAGTAGAAAGTACCATTCGAGAAACTCTTGATAGACATGAACTCTGACGGGTATGACAACCTTTCGAGGTTTGTTTACACCTTCAAGATAGTTATTAGAGCTAGTTGTCCCCTAAAAGCTGTCAATGTATCTCTTTAACTATTCAACGTAACCGTGTCTCGCGGGAGATTGTCTATCTTTAGTGGATCAATTCAAAAAGTGCGCGCTCTTTCCTCACTGTGCATTTAAACCATTAAAACTCCTTAGCACATGTGGAGGGGGAGTATTTATGCAAAAACTTATCTCTCACAGTGGTTCAAACATGTTTTTCATTCACAAACCCTTTGAGAGATATTTTAACTTACAGTGGTTATAATGGCAAACATAGGTTAGTCATGGAGCTATAAGGTGACTAAGGTTAGGAATAACCGTCCTATGATCCGCCAGAGCCGGAGGGATCTACCCAAGGACACTACCATTAGTTAGTGTTAGAAGTCCTTAGGAATGATTATAAAAAGGAGAAAATGAGAATCGGAGAAAGAAGGAGTTGAAGAATCAAAAAGAAATGTAAAGTAAAGGGTGAAAAGAAATAGCCCTCCAGATTATTCAACTTAGGGCAGACACCGGGTTCAATTCATATGCTACTGGTTGTCACTTAGTGACACTGGTATTGAAGATTAAAAGTCGTCATGGACCCAGTGACGCATGCACTAAACCCTCTTAGCCACTCAAGTTTCTCTCAACAGAAGCTTGTTTCATTCTCACAGGGAACCCTACATAAACTATTGGCTTTCTCTTAGAGATCGCTGGTATTGAAGAAGGAGACCCTCTCCCTAGTCTCCGCTCAGGAAAACCAAAACGCACTATTGAGTCTAGAGCCACGAGATTCATCAAAAGATCTCTTAGGAACACTTGACATTTAATCACTTGTTGATCAACAAATAAGATCTTCAGTGATTCAGTGGTTCATATCGAGTCCTTCACAGATCTTAGCAATCTGTCGAGAACATTTATGAGAGGTTCACGTCTGTGATCCTCAGTGATTGAATGGAAACTCCTGCCAGGGTCAACATCAAACAGCCCTGACAGCAGGTCACTTCGGTAACTCCCCGTGGATTACGCGGAGTGTGTCTCAAACGGTCTACAGTCGTGAGGTGATGCTTCGGTGTACCTCAGCGACTCATCTGAACTGTAGATGTACTTCGGTACATCGCGTTATCTCACTTGTGGGACTCCAGTTCAGGAACGACCTTTGTAAGAATTAGAGTTGTGTTCTCAGACTATGCTGTTAACACTCTCGAAGTTCAAACTTGTAAGTGCCGGAAACCGCTTATTACTAACCGTTTGAAATGTTTTCTTCTTATGGAAGCTCCGGAGCGGGATGATCGTGCTGATTCTTCTCATGCTCACGCCAACATCATCACTAATGAAAGTTCTATTCGAATGCAACACAACAGTCAGAATGATTCTTCATCAATCAAAGAATCTACAAAGTTAAAGACTTACAGAACTTCATCAGTATTGATTTCCAACGTCAAAGAGCGTGTGAGCATGTTGAAGAATGACGTGGAGACACTGGAGCAGCGAAGCAGACCTGAGGCAGACTGATGCAGACAACAACATACTATCACTTTCACCACAAAGAACAATGATCAAAGAACAAAGTTAAAGATGACGTCGAAGCATAACTGCTCAAAGATAACGATCTCTCTACACTGGGGAGATTGTTCAAATCAAGACAATTCCTCTCACAAGAAAGAAGAATGTCAGAAGACGTCACAGCTACTATTACATCAACGCCTTCACCGTTTATATTCATATATACTTGAGGGGGAGATTGTTGGAATCACTCCTAAACAGTATTTCAAGTATTTATATTTCATATGTAATAGGTAGCTATATTATGGCCTTTATGTTTGTTTAAGGTCCAGCTTATGTAGAAGGCCCATAAGCTGAGGCCCAAGCCCAATAAGGAATAGGGAAGGAGAGGGAGTGTTGCCCTAGCTCCTTGCCTATATAAACTATTGTAAACCCTCATTTGAGGGTTGGTTGTTCAATTTACTCTTTCACACATACTCTTGTGCCTAACCGTCCTTATTGCTTAACGTGTGTGTGTGTTCGTGTAGATTGTTCATCCGCCTTTCTTCTTCATCTCTTTCTCTATAAGCTTGTGTTGTAAAACTAGTGACCTATCAAATTGCTTGTACTTTAGTGCTATGAGTCCCATAAGGAGTTGATTGCGATGCAATTACCGCTCCAGCTTACCTATTATATCCATAATTACTAAGAGATCAACTGATGTGATGGTTGGAAGTTCAAGTAAGATCTTAGCCTTTATCTATACTACATAAAATACAAAAATGGTCAACAAGTCAAGAATTGAAAAAGTGGAATGTGAAAAGTAAAAAATGTGGTTTGCATGATAACTTTGGAAAGTATTCATGGTTTGCAAAGAAAACTGTCATTTGTGAATGTCAAACTTGATTTTTATTACTTTGCATGGTAATTTTGGAAAGTATTCATTGTTTGCAAAAAAAACTGTCATACCATATATTCTCATACCATTTGTGAATGTCAAACCGTGTTAAGAATTTTTGTTAGAGTTGAATTATCGGATGTTACAACCATTTGCAATTACATTTTGATCTTTTCACGTTCTATTTTGAATGTTAAACGAAACACTTGCTATAATATTGCATATTGGTAATTGTCTACCGCTAGGAACCGCTGCCGCCAGGCACGGGTACTCGTCTAGTAAAAATTAATTGTTTTAGACTAAAATACACCGTTGGTCCCTAAACTTAGCACGGTGCATCATGATGAGACAAAACTCGCCCTTTTCATCGTCGGGGGTCCCTATTTCAAGGTTTTCACTCGCTACAAGTCCTTTGACCAAGTCAATGTCTGATTTTTGTTTTGTAGTCGAGGGTATTTTAGTCCATACACATTTATACTTTTATAACACATTTATATTTTACCCCTTCATCTTTCATCCTCTTCAGCATCTACCCAAATCATTTATCTCCCCAACATTCATCATTCATCTTTCATCATTCATCTTTCATCCTGGAGTGAGAAAACCAGAGAGAAGGATGAGAGGGAAGCTTTGGAGGCTGGAGTGGGAAACATAGCTAACGGGGGAGCTTCAAAGTCACCATCAAAACAAGCTTGCTGAGCTTTAGGCCTTCATTGGTAAGCTCCTTCTTTTGATATTTTTTACTAATACTTTCTCATAGTTGATTTTGGTTCAAAATGGACCAGGTGAGGTTGACCTGCAAACACCATTTTGTCCGTTTCTATTTTTTTTTCCTATTATTTTTTTGCAAAATCAATATTCGCTAAATAGTACTACAACAATGATCTATACTTCGGAGATTCATTGTACCGCTACCAATAGAATTCACTGTCAACACATTTGACCTATTAGACCCATCTGACCAAGTGGCACTTTTAGCTAAATTATTTACTGGACCCGAACACAACTTAATTTGACCCATATATAAGTAAATGGGTCGAAATGCCCTCTTCTACTGCATCAAGTTGTAAAATACAAAGGATTAATTGATTTTCCAAACAGCATGTTGCTAAAACCCATACATCGTCAATGAGAATATGTCTAGAGTAAGCACTTCCAATAGATTAAGCACTTTCGTAAAGTTTTTGACCTACTTAGATGCAACAAAATTACTAGGGCACTTCTTGACCAAAGTTTTTCAATCTTGCAAGTTATAATATATTTACAAAAGAACAGCATTTGTTTGGAATGAAAAGTCAACTTTTGGATCCTTGATAAACTCTATTTAATCGACAGCGTATCTTTATTTTGGAGTTTTGTTTAAGGATGTTATGTTTTGTTATTCATTATGTGTTTTCTTGTTTTCAGTTATGATGTGCACCCTTGGCAATTCATATTTTTGACCGTTAGCTTATTGCAAAAAGAATCATCGCCTCATCCGAGAAAGGAGACATTGCCAATTTTCTTGTAGTCACCATATTCTTTTGTACAATTTATGCAAGTTTGTGTTACGGGAGATATATGTATCGTGGCATTCCGTTTGGAGATGATATTGCAATTAGCTTTGATGTGATGATCCCAGTTGTACATCTTATTGGATCCCTGATTTTTCATTTGCTACCAAACATGTGAGAAAATGCGTTTCTTGTTCTGTGGATTTTTTAAGCTAAAATATTTTTGCTCTCATTCGTCTTTATTAACAGCAAGTCCTGCTTATCTGATCTTGATCCTGTTCCTGGTCTAAGTCAATGATGCTTGGATACACTATTCATTTTATAACACAATTCTTTGAAAATCCATCTATGTGAAAAACCTCAAAAGTCTGACATATTCTGTTTATAGGCGTGATTGCTGGTAGATATAACAAAGGACAAACAAGGTGAGATGTCTGCTTAGTCGAAGTAGCCCCTTTCAATAAATGTGTTGGAACATAGTCAAGTATAGATGATTTAGTTGGGGTTGGGTTGATTCTTAGACTCGTCGGTTTTTCACGGTATATTCACACTAAATATGTTAAATGCGATCACCTAAAAGTATTACACTAACATATCTTACTTTTGAAAGGTAAAATCAATAATATATCTATTGATTCAATTGACGGAAAACATAAGTCAATGGGCTGAACTCCCCATTCACTGCAACATGTATACATATTTTATTAACACTAGAAGGGTACTAGCGCAATGCGGCGGCGGGTACCCGATGACTATTTTGTAGCGAACAAATGCTTTTCATTTTTACGTCTAATTCAAGTAAGTTTCTCTCTTTTCAACTCCGCTTCTTCCCGACTACTAAAGAAAACTCATAAAAATATATCAAAATGGATGTTGAATTAAAGAGCACAAAATTTTAAAAAATATGGTGAAATTAGATCATAAAAAAATTAAACGGATTAAAAGATATTTAAATTTAAAAATAAAGGTAATTAATTAGTTAGGAAGTGACATGTGTCACCCCATTATTGGAGCTCTTTATTTTAGTTTGTTAGAGCTCCTCCCTTTTTGTTATTTTTTAGTTAGAGAAGTGACACATGTAACTCAATGATTGGAGCTCCTTATCTTATTTTTATTAATTCTTTCCATAATAAGCAAGTAAAAAAATCTGAATTTTTAAGCCTTCTAATTTTAGAAGACCTAAATGCATTATAAAGTAGTATAGATTCTCTGATATTTGCTTTCAAGTATACTAGTATATGATGATCAAATTAAAATTCTAATAAGCATATAACATAAGAGTAGAATATAAGAGTAGGATATCCACTGGCCATGATTGTTCTTTTACACCAATAACAAAGACGAGAAGCATAGTTCAAAAAAAAAAAAAAAAAAAAAAAAAACACAAAGACGAGAAGCTGTGAATAATGCTAAGGTATCAAAGTATAACCATGAAGGGGTAAAATATAAATGTGTTATAAAAGTATAAATGTGTATGGAATAAAATACCCTCAACTACAAAACAAAAATCAGACATTGACTTGGTCAAAGGACTTGTAACGAGTGAAAACCTTGAAATAGGGACCCCCGACGATGAAAAGGGCGAGTTTTGTCTCATCAAGATGCACCGTGCCAAGTTTAGGGACCAACGGTGTATTTTAGTCATTGTTTTATTTTAAAACTTGGGTAGTTATCTTTATTAGGCTTAGAGAAGGAAGAAAACAATTATCCACATGAAAGTAAGTAAAACGTTCACACTTCACAGAGAACATACCATCATGACTCATGAGCACCATTCCAAATCTAAGATCTGGAAAATCATTCACGTGAACATGGCCAATTTCCGTCTTCAAAATCTCCAAAGATTTTTCATTTCTGCTTCCTAGTCGCTTCTTTTTCCAATTCCAAGTCCAAGTATCATTAGATAACCGATCAACAAGCATGCAATTTGGATTTGCATCCAAATGAAATAACCGGTTATATCTCGTACTCAAAGGCCCATTACCTATTCAATTATCCTTTCAAAAAGGGATAGACGAACCATTATCCAACTTATGACGTAACGTATATAACGGGATAATCTCTTTGGAATGTAACGTAGAGAATAATCTATGACAATAATCTAATAGGGACAAGAATTATCGCCGTGATTAAATTACCAACTTCCAAACTTCTGTTTAAAAAATAAATATTAGTATACTTGTTAGATATAATGTCGTTATACATGGTAAATAACATTTGTGTTTATTGTTTCTTACGATGTACTCTTAACTAGCCCTTAAGTATCACTTTATTAGATGATCATGTTGGGCACTTGTTTTTTAGAAAATGGGCTCCATGGAAGGCTGCACCTCATTAAGAGCTTGACTTTATGGCAAATTGATCATGTTGACCCCCTTCAATTAAATTATACTGTACGTAGTACTACATTTTTTTCCCAACTATATCCGCGTCATCCTTTTATAATCCGCACTGCAATGGAATGTAAGGCGGGAAAGAAAAAAAACAGCTAAAGAAACCAATGACGGGGTTACTTAATATTGGTCCACATAGGTTCCTTTGCCAAGTGAGCGCAAATAGTCTAGAACTCTAGATTGCTGATCTAACTAAAGCTGGTCTCAACGTGCAAGGAGACGTCGATGTTTAGCCATGCAGTAATATTCATCGTTAATAATCAGTTTGACATGTGAGTGGGCCTTTGGGCTGAGCCTTCCCACCTTCTATGGATATGGTAGATTGGTAGAGGGGTTTAAAACTTTAGTTAAGCCCAAGGTTTGTGGGTGATAGTCACGAGTTGGGTTTTACGATAAAATAATAAATCATACTTGTAGCGGGGACGGATAGGAAGAACAGTTAAAAAGAGAATAATGAGTTTTTTAGTCAAACAATTTAAATAGGAGAGAATTTTGACAAGAGATATGCATTTTCTTTTATAAGTGCATCTGAAATGTTTGGTTGTGCTTTCTTCTCGCCATTTTTTTATCCTTTCTCATTTGATCATAATAGACTTGTAGTAACTAAAAGTAATACTAGTATAAAATGGTTATGGCATAAATTATGATCATGTCATTTGTCAAACTAAAATAAGTAGTAGTGCTGAAGTGAACAAGATTTTCCTTTTCATTTTGAAGTGGACTATTTGCAAATTTTGCTCCTTTTGAGAAATTTTGAATCTATTTTAACGATATATCTTTCAATCTTATATATGTATTAAACTTATTTTTGTTTATTTTAATGTCATTATAAAGAAAAATGAAAATTGGACACTCTCTCCTTATTAGTTAATTGGTTCATAGTTTCAAACACTATATTTGTATAACTTTAATCATTGAACTTCTCAATAAGTTCTTAAGTAAAATAAAAATAAACTTAATGATTTTCTACGTTTTCAGCAAACCCTAAAGCTCGTCCAATAAATTTAGGCAAGCACCTATAAGATAATTATGTCTAATTTAGTTTTCGTCATATAATGGTTTTGTAAAAAATTCGAAGATGCTTCTATATAGTTACAATAAGCCCCATGGGCTTGCTAATGGGTCTAACCCATGTTTACAATCATATTCCACTAACATAAATTAATTAATACTAGTCGGATACCCGCGCACAGCGGCGGCGATAAGTATAGTTATATGTGTTTGCTTACCCGTTTAGTGAATTCGTTTCACAACACTTCGAATGTATATGTGTTAGTTGTATGTGTTTGTTTGGGTTACACGTAGCTTTCCCGTGACATCATTATTCCGGCATATAAAAATACCCTCGCAATTTCTTACCCGTTAAACACTTCTCCAAAAGTATATGATTTTGATGAATTAAGATTATATTAATTGAAAGAGTTAATTGCATTTTTGGTCCCTGTGGTTTGGCCAAATTGCAGATTTGGTCCCCAAAAGTTTGAAAGTGCACCAGAGGTCCCCATTTTCAAGTTTCCATTGCAAATTTGGTCCCTGGACCCACACGCCGTTACATCTGCTCCGTTACCCATCCCACGTGGGTTGCACACGAGGGTGTTTACGTCTTTTCACCCACTAAAATCCACCCACCCTTTATATACCCCACAAGATCAGTAGTTTATCCCAACCCCACACATTTTCCCGCAAAATTAACACAACCCCACAAATCCACCCACCCTTTGACACGAACCCTAATTTGAGATCCTAAAAAAAATCCTAAATGTTCTAAAGCATTGCAAAGATCGTCCCTGAAGATTGACATTGTAAAATGGTTAGGGGAGTTCAAGTTTGGCGTTTTCGACCTGATCATGCAATTCACACGTATGATCCATATGTAGTTTATGGTAAGAAGTTGTGATTGCAATTTTGTTTAGTTTGTCATTATTTTGATTAGCATAAAGTCTGACAATGTGGATGGTTTGTGAAACAGCTGATTATCCAAACATCTTTTCAATGAAGGTGCACCATGGTGGAGTTTTTACAAGCAGTCCTAATAGGAAGTATGTAAATGGCAAGGTACAATTTGTGGATTTTGTAGATAGTGAAAACTTTATGGTTGAGGTGATTCATAACATTGTTAAAATGTTAAAATATGATCCACAACAAATAATGTTTTATCACTTCAGAATACCTAAGAAAAACTTGGATTGGGAACTTAGAGCATTGGCAAGTGATGATGATATTGTGAGCTTGATTAGTTATGTTTCAAAGCATAAGGTTATAGAAGTTTACATTGAACACAATGAGACCAGAGTTGAGTCATTTTATAAGCCTTTATTTAGGAAAGGAATGGAGATTAGGGAGATAGATGACAGTAATGAAATTGTTGTTTTGGATGAAGATGATGTTGTGAAGAAATCATTGCCTAGGTCTAGTAAGCAGTTGGCCATTGAGTGGGTAAAAGAACATGTTACTGCAGAAGTGGATATGGTAGAGCAGGTTAGGACAAATGTGGATATGGTAGAGCAGGTTAGGACAAATGTGGATATGGTAGAGCAGGGTAGTACAGATGTGGATATGGTAGAGCATGTTAGGACAGATGTGGATATGGTAGAGCATGTTAGGACAAATGGGCAGGGTAGTACAGATGTACATGGCTTGGGTAATGACCTAGGTATTGACAACTTCATTGATAGTGAGCATGAGCAGGGTAGTGAGGAAGAGCAGGGTAGTGAGGAAGAACAGGGTAGTGAGGAAGATCATGGTAGTGAGGAAGAGCATGGTGGTGAGGAAGAGCATGGGAGTGATGAAGAGCAGGCTAGTGATCATGAGCAGGCTAGTGATCATGAGCAGGGTAGTGATCATGAGGACAATGAGCAGGGTAGTGATCATGAGGACAATGAGCAGGGTAGGGATAATGTGGATGATATAGTGGATGAGGAACACATCATAGAGGAAGTTGAAGTTAATATGGATGGCTTTAGGTTTACTGTCAATGAAGATGGTGAGAATGAGTTGTTAACTACTGAGGTGAACTTAACAGAAGATGATATAGAGGTTTTAGACTTTGATTCATATGAAAGTGATCTTGGTGATGATAGTGATACTGCAAGGAAATCAGCACTGAGGAAATTAAAGAAGCATGGAAAACAAGTTGTTGAACAGAATAGGATTCACAATTACTTCTTTGTTAGGCAAGAGTTTGCAAGTAAGGAGGATGCTAAGAAAAAAATTCAGGCTCATATTGTTGAAACCAGGAGAAACATTAAGTTGAAGAAGAATGATAAGGTTAGGTTGAGGGCTGTTTGTAATGGGACAATTCCAACAATGACTGGACCAGTTGGACAAGTTGGACAACAAGAATCTTTTGAAAACATAAAAGGACAAGGTGGGAGGAATATTCAAAAAGGAAAGAATACTATCAAGAGTAAAAGCAAGGGTAAAAAAGTAATTGCACAAGAAGATGAGGATAATAAATGCCCTTGGTCTTTATACATTCATTATGTACCACAAGTCCAAAAATAGGTTGTTAAGACTTTCACAGATTCACATAAATGTCTGCTTTCCAGAAAAATTAAAGCTCACATCTTCATTTCTATCTCTACATGTCCAAGATCTAATACAGTTGAATCCATATATGCCAACTAAGGCCATACAAGATCAGATGCAGAAGCAGTTTCATGTTGGTGTTTCTATTCATAAGGCTTTTAGAGCAAAAGCAAAGGCAGAGTGTGCTCTAAAAGGAGATGCTGAAGTACAATATGCTTTACTTAGAGACTATGTTTTGGAATTGAAAAAGGCAAATCCAAACACAACAGTTAAGTTAGATTTTTATAGAGAAGGGGATCCAGAATCTACAACCAGGAAGTTTAGAAGGATTTATGTATGTTTGGGAGCTTTGAAAGAAGGGTTCAAAGCTGGTGGTAGAGAATTACTTGGTTTAGATGGAGCATTCATGAAAGGGCAATATCTTGGGCAACTTTTAACGGCTGTAGCAGTGGATGGGAATAATGGTATTTATCCTGTGGCATATGGAATAGTAGAATCTGAATCTAAAGATTCTTGGTTATGGTTCTTGTCACAACTAGGAAATGATTTGGACTTAGACTGCACTTCCAACTTTACATTCATAACAGATAGACAGAAGGTACATCTTTACCTAAACATATTTGACTTTAAATATTAACTTTTTTTGTCTAATTTGACTTATAATTGCAGGGACTGTTACCAGCAATTCAGAGGTTGTTTCCAGAAGCTGAGCATAGGTTCTGTATCAGGCACATCAATGAGAACATGAATCTGATATGGAAAGGTGGGAGGTTTAAAGACATATTGTGGAAAGCTGCAACTTCAACAACAACAGTTGAGTTCAACAATGTCATGAATGAACTTAAATCATATCATCTTGGGGCATATCAATGGTTGAACAAAGTTGCACCAAAACACTGGAGTAGATCCCATTTTTCTGGTATGTAGAATTACTTTATATGTTATGGTCTATTATTAATTTTGTAGATCCTCATACAATGTCATATACAGGTAGGGCACACTGTGATTTGCTTATCAACAATATTTGTGAAGTTTTCAATAGACAGTTATTAGAGGCTAGGGACTCACCAATCATATCTGCCTTAGAGTATGTTAGAGCCTATCTAATGAAAAGGATTGTCATTGTGCAAAAAATCACTAAAAAAAGTGAAGGTCCACTCACTCCTGCTGCTACAAAAATTTTTAACCAAATAAAAGATGCTTCAGTCAACTACATAGTAGAATGGAATGGGTTAGATTTGTATGAAGCTAAAGGACCTCATGGTGATCAGTGTGTTGTAAATCTTAGTGATAAGAATTGTTCTTGTAGAAAATGGGAAGTGTCTGGTATCCCTTGTAAACATGAAGTAGGATGCATTCATGATATGGCAGATCATGGAATGGATGTGGGTTTGCCTGAAGATTGGGTCCATTCATCTTATAGGCTAGACACTTGGAAAAAGCAATACTCTTTTAAGATTAATCCTGTGGTTGGTAGACATTTATGGGTGAAGAATGAGTGGCCAACTACATTGCTTCCACCTAAGGTTCATGTGCAGATTGGTAGGCCATCTAAGAAAAGAAAGAAGAGTGCTGGTGAGGTTGAAAGTATGGTGCAGTCAGGGAAGATAGGTAGGAAAGGGATACAAGTCACTTGTAAGATTTGCAAAGGCAAGGGACACAATAAAAGAGGCTGCAAGGTAGCTCAAGCTGTAGCAACTCAACCAAGTCCAGCCCAACCAAGAGATGCAAGCCAACCAAGTCAAGGGCAAGCTTCTGCAAGCCAACCTCAGTCTGCAAGCCAACCAAGTCAAGGGCAAGCTTCTGCAAGCCAACCTCAGTCTGCAAGCCAGTCAAGCCCATCTACACCTCAGAGAAGGACAAAGATGACTGCAAATAGGCGTTTGACTCCCAACTAGACTGTTTGATTTGTGTTTGCTACTTTGTGTCTTAAGGTTATTTCTTTTGAGTTCTTAACTTTATGTCTTTGAACCTTAGTCTGTTATGTACAAGTTTATGTCTGTTATGTTTATGACTTTCAACCTTAGTCATTATGACTAGAGTATAAGTGTATGACTCTATAACTTAAGCTTATGACTTTTTGTATCTTTTGCTATTATGTCTGTTATGTACACTTGCAGTTTAGGCAAATCTTGTTTACCACTTGTTTATAACACTTGCATTTATGTACACTTACAAGTACCTGTTTAACACTTGCAGTTTAGTACCTGTTTTGCAATCCTGTTTAACACTTGCAGTTTATACATGCTTGTTTACCACTTGCACAATTAACCATTACACTTGCACAATTAACAATAACATTCTTCATTGAAATACATAATCTAATACAAAAGGGCAAAATTAACCATTACATATTTTGGTCAATTTTTTCAAGTCAAATTAAACAACTACATATACAAATACACTAAAAATATGATCCAACTGCAAACCAACAATTTCTTCAATCTTCCATTTTGAGCAACCAATGCATTGTTTGCTACTTCAAGATCATTCCATGCCCTTAGCAAACCAGGAATAATGGTCACGGCTCTAGCACACATTGGAGGATCAAACCAATCAAAAAACCCACAATCATCCTACAATCAATGATTCTTTCAATTATTCACTGTTAAAAAGAAGAAATTAAACAATCATTGAAAAACTTACATGTTTGGGGCAGCAGTAAAAGCGACGCCCAGGGTTCAATGGAGTCCATGATGTGCGAATTCGGGCACGCAAACCACAGTGACAGAACACCATTTCTTGTATTGAAACAACTAGGTTTAGGGTTTATATTTTCTGGGATTGCAATTTGGGGGGATAGATTTTCTGGGTAAGTGGGTTTTTTTGGGGTTGAGATTATTTGTGGGGTTGGGGGTATATAAAGGGTGGGTGGATTTTAGTGGGTGAAAAGACGTAAACACCCTCGTGTGCAACCCACGTGGGATGGGTAACGGAGCAGATGTAACGGCGTGTGGGTCCAGGGACCAAATTTGCAACGGAAACTTGAAAATGGGGACCTCTGGTGCACTTTCAAACTTTTGGGGACCAAATCTGCAATTTGGCCAAACCACAGGGACCAAAAATGCAATTTAAAGGTTAAAGTTGTAAAAATTTGAATTAAAATAAAATAAACCCACTAAAAATATAAAAACTAAAAACTTATAAAAATATATCAAAATGGATGTTGAATTAAAGAGCATAAAATTTTAGAAAATATGGGGAAATTATATTATAAAAAAAATAAGTAGATAAAAAGATATTTCAATTTGAAAATAAAGATGAATTTTTAGTTGAGATGTGACACATGTCACTTTATAATTTGAGCTCCTTATCTTACTTTTTAGAGGTTAGGAGTTAGGCTTGGAGTTTGTTAATAATTGACACATGTCATCTCATGATTGGAGCTCCTTATCTTAATTTTTGGTTAGGAGTTAGGCTTGGAATAAGATTTGGCTTGTACATGTATTATAATATAGTATAGATATATTTTTGGTTAGTAGTTAGACTTAGAATGAGGTTTGCCTTTTACATGCATTATAATATAGTATAGATATATATTAAATGGCATAAAAAACGACGTCGTTTCATTGACCCCTTTACCAGGCTCATTCGGCCCACCGTTTGGGCTGCTCGCTTTCTTTGGCTGTGGTGGATTAGTGTAACACCCCCCTGTGATCATAATGACAGCGGAAGACTAATCGGGGTGTTACTCGAATGGAGATCATAGTCAATAATCATAGAAAACGACTTGAAAGAGACGGTTTAAGAAAAAAATAGTTATCATTCATCGAAAACTCATTGTTGTTACAAAATATTCCAAATTGTTCAAATGTTTCCCCAAAATATTGAGCATGAGTTTGAAAGAAATGACAATTTTATGTTTACACCACAAGGAAAGGTCTTGGTATGCCTACTCCGTGCCTTGAACATAATCTTCATTAATTACCTAAGATAACATGCTTAAAAAGGTCAACAAAATTGTTGAGTGAAATCCATAGGTTCAAATTAAAGTTGAACACAAGAATATGAACATGATAATTGTAAACTAACACTATCATAAAGAAAATCACATATTATTATGCGCTAAGCTCATGCAACCAAGACTCAACTGCATACACCGAATTACTGGTGTACGTAAGTTTGCCCCAAAGGAGGTAATAGCCAATTACCTAATGCAATTCAAATATGGTGCGCCCTGGTTATTTCCTATAACCAAGACGGGGTCGTTACTCCCCATAGTACTATTCACGATATCTGCGTTCACTCGCGACGACTAATGTTTCATGATACAGGGGACTTATGGCTAAATACTTAGGCAATTCCAATAATCAAGAAACGAACATTTATGAAATACCTTGTGTTCTAGTTTAGAGCATGTATCTCCCTCACGGGGTTTGCAAATAAAAGTAAAAGCGAGGCTATGAACTCACCTTGATGAAAATGAACAAGCACAATAAGGTCAAGCACGATGTAGCGGAGGTTCCAAACCGAAACCTAAAAATGAGATGGCGAGTCTCAGAATATGATAAACCTTTGGTTCGCGACCAAATAATAGAGCATTGAATATACTTATTCAATAGATCATTGAGTTATCCAATTCAATAGGGTGTTGTGCGTGTTTAACGTTTTAAGTTATATTTTACGTGCTACATCGACTTAGTTTGATATTTATCAAAGATCCTCACTTACGCATATGTGAAATGTTCCCCGTTGTGATCTTATGGAAATAATGTTGTTATAGAGTGTTTTAATTCGTTTATATTCAATGTGCGTTATTACCGGATTATGGTTTTATAATTATTCCTTTATAATTATATATATATATATATATATATATATATATATATATATATATATATATATATATATATATATATATATATATATATATATATATAGAGTGAGGATCATGTGCGGATTTTTAATTTTAGTGCGGACGTACGGATAGATCTGGACCACCCATTTCAGATCTGATCTTGACTTTTTGTAAAAAAGTCAAGATCTGCGCTAACTTCACGGTAGCAATTGACCATGTAAACGATTTTTTTAATTTTTTTCCTTTTGAGCGAACCTTACTATTGTTATCTTCTTTCATTTTTTTATTTTTTCAGATTTTTCTGAGCACTTTTTGTTTTCTTGATTATGAGTTCTACCCTGATATTAACGATATTATGAGTATTAGTGTGATATTATGAAACTGTGATATTATAAAATGATGATATTATAAAACCAACTGTGATATTTAAGTTTTTTACATGTAAAGATGAACCTTGATATTAAGAAACATATGATAGTTACTATGATATTAACAATTTTATTAAAAAGCATATGATAGTTACGGTGATATTAACAATTATATTAAAAAAATAAAAAAAGTTCCTGTGATAGTAAAAAAGAACCGTGATATTAACATTTTTTTTATTAAAAAAGGAACGGTGATATTAATAATATTAGTAAAAAAAACAAAAAAGTAGTGTGATATCAAAAAAAAAGTTAGTGTGATATTAACAATTTGTATTAAAAAAAAAGTGAGTGTGATATTAAGATCAGATCTTGACTTTTGTAAAAAAGTCAAAATCGACCTTAATATCACAATGCCTTTAATCATGAAAATGATTTTTTTTTTTGAAAATTTTTTCAGCGATTCTTAATAATTTATCATCCTTTTTATTTTTTTAATTTTTTCAGATTTTTTTGAATTTTTTTTTTAAAAAGCTACTGTGATATTTACGCACCATCCCTACTTAAAAGCTTGAAACCCACCCGATCCCTTCCCTATATATATATATATATATATATATATATATATATATATATATATATATATATATATATATATATATATATATATATATACTAAAATGAATTATCGAAGTAAAAATACTTGTTATACACTTTAAGTTGTCAAAATACTCATTTTTACGAAGTCGTGATAAATTTATAAGTTTTCTAAACTTTTTCTCGAATTTACACTTTTTACCCTCAAGTTTCAAAATATACAAGTTTAGTCTCTCAACTTTGAGAAAATGACAATTTATACCCCAAAAATACTTATATTCCAAAGTTTCAGGATTGACAGTTTTGGTCCCTGCATAAATCTGTTTTTATAATATTTCAAAATTACATTTTTACACATTCGGTCCCCCAAGTTTCCAACTTTACAATTTTTCACCAAAAGTTTATATTTCACTTTTATAACTAGTTTAATATAATTTCGTTTCCACTCCTTGGACTTTCCATGCACACGTGCATTACACATATCTCCCTTTTATCTTTCGAAACATTACATAACTTACCCTATACTTTCCATACTTATATTTAACGTAAGAATATAACCCTTAAGTTTCAAAAACTTTACATTTTTGACCTCATGATCGCACGTTTTGCATTCGACATCCAAAATACCAAAACTTATTTGGTTTTCTTCAAAAAACTTCATTCTAGCTTATTATTAGCTTAATATGAGCTTATAGCTTATTATTTTCCACTTTGGGCCGGGTAAAATGACATTGGGCTTAGATTTTCACGCATTGGGCCTTGAGGCCCATACGGTTTTGTTTGGTTTTTGAAGACGATCGAGGCAGTGGAGAAAGGTTTAGAGGAGTTTCTAGTCGGTTTTTATTAGGTTACAAGTTTATATTAGTAGTGGATTTCCTTAAATTGAAATAAGGAAAGGCAATAAAAAAGTACAGAGGTCTTGCGAGGGAAGGAAGATGGACTGGACTCACTCTCATTCATGGCATGGGCAAAAGCAGCCCTAATGACTTTCAGTGAAGATATGCTTATACGGCGAACGGCAAAGAAGAGTTCTATTCGGCGACCGGTAGGGAGAGGAGAGGATGGGAGGAGAGAAGTAAAGGTGATCGACCATTTCTCCCGTTGCTTCAGACATTTGGTGGGGCAGTGGACGAATCGAGACAATCAAAATACAGGTAGGAATCCGCTTATCTACTTGCCTTTCAACCTCTCGTGTATTATTCTTAGTATAAGAGTATGTGTCGAGTGAGGTTACAAGGTAATGTTAACGTGAAACAAACACTAGTGACATATATCAACTACATTTTAGTCGTGTGACAACCATAACGAACGAGGAAAATAAAACAAAATAGGTTGAGATAAGACTTACTACACTCGTTAGAGTAATGATGAAATGAGATGAACTAGTCTAACGTGAGCCCTTGTTCTCCTTATAACTTGATCGATTTACCCAAGTTTTCCTAATTTCCTTTATGCAACGAATTTCCCTTTTGAACCCAAGTATCTCGCGTTTTCCTTTCTTCTTTCGACAGTACAAGTGAACTGTTTGCTTAGAAGGTGTGAGTTATGTGAGTGTTTTTTAGAGTTTTTGTGTGAGTATCTCTAGTGTTAAGGGTGTTTATAAAGGAAACTTAGGTATGGTATTTGAATTATTTTATGGTTTAGTTCTTGTCATTTTTGCTAGGCGTGGGATTGGCAGCCGAATTTCAAGGGTGGACAAGGTTTAGTCGAATCAAACTAAGCATGGGGAACACTTGATCCAAAGGTTAATGAAGTCAAAAGAGGGTCAAATGAGGATTAGGTTATTATAAAAATGGGTAGGGTGGCTAAGGTATGGTGTTTTGTTTCCTCTTTATCACACACACGTAACATTTAGGGACAAAAAGGGGGGATGTATTTGGCTTTGTTCATGATATATTTCTTGTTTTGGTTTGGTTCTCGACCGGTTACAAAGAGAAGAAACAAAACATAATAACTTGACAAATATTTGGGTGGTGTTGGGCTTGTAGCAGCGAGGCCCAAAGAGAAGAAAGAAAAGAAAGAAAGTTGGGCTTGGATTTGGTGTGAGTCGGATCAAACGGAGGCCCAAGAGAAATACATGGCGAGTTGGGCTCGGGTGCAAGACGAGGCCCAATGGAGTTGGGTGTGAGTTGGGCTTTTAGGCCCGGTCCAATAAATATAATTTATTTATTTATTTATTTATTTATTTATTTATTTATTTATTTATTTATTATATATTTTTATATAATTTTATTTATATATTTTAAATATTAAAGGATATCGGGATCGAGAGGAATTTCGTTTGGATCACAACGGTATAATTTAGAACGCTAGAGTCGCGTTGATCATGCATATGCCAAATGATATGCAAATATGATGAGTGAAAAATTTCATAACGTTCTAAGCCATGCTTTATTCATGATTAAGATGTTAATTACAATGAAATTTTCTGAGGGCTTACAATTAGGCCCATTATCTTCTCACTTCCTTTGGTGCTTAACGCTAATGTTTAGCGAAAGAAAGCCATGCTAAGGATTAGGTTAACAAAATATAAAAAACGATGTTAACCTTAAGTGGACATGTGTTGGCAATCGGAAACTTTATGCAGGTAATTTGTGGCTAACTTTCGTTTTCAACAGTAAATGTATGTACTAAATGTGTTGCTTCCCATAAAGAAGCTTCAAGACACTAATTTTATCTTAATATATGCGGATACATTGGCTTGCATTAGTTACTCGCGGATTGAGATACAAAGTAATCAGTTAATCTTTTTTTTTCCCTTTGTTTTTCCTACACAAAATTTACATTGCCTCTTTAGTTTAGCCTAAGCAGATGTATTTGTTTCCGGCTATGATTTTGGTATGAAAGCTTCACGTATATTTTATCTGTAACTGCACCTTTTCATCTACTTTATTCATGCATAAATTTGTATATGTTGCCTTCTATTTGGTGCCTTCCTACTGTTGTTATTACTGTTACTGTTACTTAATACTTGGTATTCATGCTTAGCATATATTAGCAACTACTTTAGTATTCTAGCTATGAAAACAAAACATAAGGCAGTACGCAAGGTTCCTTTTGTAAGTGATTTATGCCCTTCTTATTCGCCGTCGGATTTTGTTCCTGTTGATCCTTTCTGTCATACTTCGAATGCCAAATGAACACTCAGTGATTTTTTGGACACGGCTACAAGTCTAGGTAACACTAGCAAGAAAGTTTGCATCCTTGCGGGCACTGCATGCTATAATAATTCATTGAACATATATTATATCACTAGATCACCACTTCTAAAGCTAATAATCTCTCTTTAAGGCATCTCTAATATATGCATTAAATGTACTTTTTGCACTAAAATAGTGTAAAAAATACATTAAAATCTCTCCAATGTAAGCACTAAATTCTTACACTATTTTAGTGCAATGAATAGTAATGCTCAAAAAACACTAAATTTAGTGCAATACTATTCATTGCACTAAGAATGCGTTTGGTATGTTATCATGAATAACAATCGGTATAAGTTTAGGCATAAGGTGGGTCCCTCACCAATGAAAGTTTCATACCTTGCCTCTTAGAGCCTTAGGTGTGGTGCCCTAAGGTTAAACCTTAACATTTGCCACTTCAGCGTCACACCAGCTTTAACATTTCACCTTAACTTAACAAAAAAACACCCTTTATCATAACTTAAGCAATGTAAACCTTAACTCAAATATTTTCAAATTCAACCCCTAAACTAAAACAAATAATTCATTTATTAAAAAACATATCATTAATTCTTAAACATATTACAATACGAAATATAAAATAACTAAAAAAATTACAACGAAAAAAAAAATAACGAAACATAGCAAATACTTATTCATCGTCGTCGCTCTCTTGTTGTTGTCGTTCAAGATGGTTGTGCCAAACATGCTCCATAAGGTCTATTTGGAGTTGAGTATGCGTTTCTCGGTCGCGTATTTCTTTTGCCTTGCGACGGTGAGTATCACATCTTTTGACCCACCTTTGTTGCCTCATACGTGCTGACGGATCCACCCACATTTCGTTATAGTCATGTAATGCAAATTTTTGATCTTTTAAAATCATGTTATGCAAAATAATGCAAGAATACATGATTCTACGTATCTTGACAATTTCTATTTGACGTGTCGGTTGTTGTAGTACACCCCAACGTCCTTGAAGCACACCAAAAGCACGTTCAACATCTTTTCGGGCACTTTCTTGTTTCCTTTTAAAATAAGTATGTTTTTCGTCAGTTGTTGACGATAAGGATTTGACGAAAGTTGCTCATTGTGGGTAAATTCCGTCAGCCAAGTGATACCCCTGTTCATACCTAGTTCCATTAACCATATAAGGGGCTCTTGGGGCAATGTCAGCAAGAATTTCGTCGAATAACAGAGAGTTGTCTAAAACATTAATATCGTTATTCGCCCCCGCCATCCCAAAAAAATGCATGCCAAATCCATAAATCTTGAGAAGCAACAACTTCAAGCATAATTGTTTGGTATTTTTATCACCCCTACCAAATTGCCCTTGCCAAGCCACCGGACAATTTCTCCATTCCCAGTACATACAATCAATGCTACCAAGCATTCCCGGAAAACCATGACACTCTTCATGTCGTTGATAAATATTTTGAATGTCGGCCCATGTTGGTTTTCTTAAATACTCCGACATAAACAAATCAATAACGCATTTGTTAAAATTATCAAGACATTCACGCGAAGTATGCTCACCCATTTGCAAATATTCATCAAACGCATCGGGTGAGGTGTCGTACGTCAATTGGCGTATGGAAGACGTACACTTCATAAGAACACTTAAACTCATTCGACTCGTATGCCAATTGGCGTATAGCAGATGTTTTGATTTTTTTTACTTGCTTCAGCCTTAACGTGGCGTTAAGCCACTAACATGCCCTCGTTAACGTGGCCTTAACGCGAACCACGATGTGGTTAACGCCCCTTAACGCAGTTGCATTAAGGGTTAACCTCCCTTTAATTGTTAACATACCGCTTGCTCTTAGAGTGATTTGGAGTATGGAATATATTTATCTATCATTGTCATATTTGATATCGATATTTATCAAACAAATACCATTATTGAAATGAAACTCATTCCGTGATAGTTATACCCCTATACCAAACATGCCCTAAATGTACTTCTTGCTTTAAAATATAGTTTATTCAACCACTTATATATATTAAAAAAAAAAAAAAAAAAAAAAAAAAAAAAAAAAAAAAAAAAAAAGCACTGCATATATAGTTCGAGTTCTTGGGTTTGGTGACATAAAACTATCATGTAAAATTTGGGCTCTACGAAATGAACTAAAAATATTATATGTCCAGACACAAGTCAACAAGAGCATAAACTAAAACTATTGCATAAACGTGCAAAAATATTTATAGACTAAAACGATTCAAAACTGTAACAAACTACGTAGTGTTCTTGTATGATGTTAGTCTATTTGTGAAATATTATCTTCATTTCGAACTTCGTAATTTCACTTTATTTCAAACTACGTTGTGTGATTGTATGATATATTAATCCGTACGTAAAATATTAATATCTATTTATTGTTATGCAAGTTATTGTATTATAACATAATATTAGAACATAAGTTGATTCTATATCAGGAAAAAAAAGTTGAAAAAACAAGTAATTAACTCATTAAAAAATATTTAGTGCAAAGTTTGATGCAAGTTTTAGTGTATACATCGGAGTGAGTTTTTTAGTGAGAGCATATTTAAAAAATATGCTTTCTTTGCACTAAAATAGTGCAAAGTTTTAATGCTAACATTGGAGATGCTCTAAAGTGTGATTTCACAAAAACATTTCGGTCGTGGATCTATGATGTTTCCCCAATGTATTCCACCAAAAAAACCTTCCCATCTTCTCATTTGCTCACGAAACTTCAGCCGCTTATCAATAGCTTTTTCAAATTCTTCATATATTGTCTTATCATTTCCTACTAATGGCAAAACCGCAAATCCAAGCTCATTATCACGTAACTTCTTTTTCAGCACATTTCTTACGTTCTTTAGCGTTCCATTACAAAATTTACATACTTCTCTATCATCCATGAACCTCTTTTTCTTGTTACTGTTAAGATAAATGATCCCAAGTCTTGGTTCATGTATCAGAGAGTAAGGTTCAATGTTTTCGGTTCCTAGGAACGTGATAGTAGGCTCTGTCAGATTCACTTTGTACTGATAACTTTCAATTCCCAACTTGAAGTCTGCAACCCTAGCATGAAGAGAACGCTTATGATGTAGAGTAGCAGAGAGTCCAAGATACTACACGGAAGGTATTCAAGCTTCTTCTGCATCTTTAACAAGTACAAGTTTTCAATGTCATTGAGGTTCAAATCCTTGTAATCTACTTATAAGAAAGTGTATGTCTGATCATCAGCTCTCAACACTTCAATCTTCTTCAGAAAGTTGTACTCGTACATACATTCGTATTCCATACTCTTAAACTCTTTGATCTTGTTATCAGAATACACCTTCTTGCCTTTAGACTCATAAGCTTGTCGTCTTACTTTGAAGAAGGATCTTCGTTGTAGTGGCCAGTGTTGTATTCCAAGGACTGCTTCTTCATTGAACTTCTTTACAATCTTTCGCATAAACTTGTTGCAGTCTTCTTCCATATCGGGTTGTTCATAAGTTGTTGTATGGGTTTGGTTATGGATAAAAGGTACTTCTTCTCGTCTGAATTGCCATAGTGAAGAAATGCTAAGTCAATGTTTTGGTAATCTAATGCAGGGAGGTCTGAGTTGTTGAGAAGACTATACACATGTATTTTACACGTTCAAGATGAGGATATTCCAAGACTTCAGGATTATGATTCTCCCACATGGTTTGTGCATTCAGAAAAATCTTCACATGCTCGACATGGTAATCGTATTTTATATTGCTCGTACATCTTCTCCTGAGTATTTCGTTCTTGGTTGTTTCAATCCTATGTAAATCTGCTATAGTCAGCTCTTTATCTCCAGTACGTACCTGTTGGAATCACTCCTAAACTAGAATTCAAGTGTTAGTAATTAATATGTAATAGTTAGCTTAAGTATGGCTTTTATGTTAGTAATCAAGGTTAGGCTCATGTAGAAAGCCCATGAGCCTATCCAAAGCTCAATAAGGAAAGGATGGGAACTTGGTGTGTTGCCCTAGTTCCCTCCTATAAATAATCTTGTAAACTCCCATTTGAGAGTTGGTTGTTCAATTCACACATTTCACTTTACGCATAACTCTTCACATATTTCATACGTGTGTGTGTGTGTGTTTGTTCATCCGATCTCTTCTTTTCTATTTCTTCTATTGATGCTTGTGTTATAAATATGGGAACCTAACAGTGGTATCAATCGCCAAATAGTTGGGTGAAAAGAATCTGTTTTTGAAGTTTTAGTGTTACGCGTAACTCTCGGTTCATAAACTTTCTCACGCATAAAAACTCATTTTTTACACTTTACAATCCAAGATTCTTGTACTTTCAAGGTTTTTAGGTGTTAAAATTTCAGTTTTTGGCAAAAAGTTTCAAACTTTACGTGTATTTCATTGGTTTTACGCTTGATTTTAAACGTGTGTTCATTTCTACGTGTAACGTGTCTACAAGTTTTGGATCATCAAGTTTCACACTTTTGTGCTATTTTGGTGATATTGAAGCTGTTTCATCACAAAAATCTGGTTTAGAAACACTTTGGGCTAAAAATCAGTTTTGGTTAAGTTTTACGCATAACAAAACCCTAAAGTTACGCGTAAGATATCCGTGGTTTGATCTTCAGTTTTCTTGGTTTACTCAGCGTTTTCTTGCTTGGATAAGCCTGAAAACACTTCAACTTTGGATATTCTTTACACTGGAATAAGTGTAAAGGATTTTTGGGCAAAACCCTAATTTTACGCATAAGCTAAAACTTACGCGTAGAACTCTTTACGCCTAAGCATTTTCTTACGCCTAAGCCTTTTCTTACGCATAAGCTAATCTTATGCATAAGTCTTCTACGTCTAACTTTCAGTTTAAGCTTAACCTTAGTGTTTCTCATTTCTTACGCGTAAGCTAATCCTACGTGTAAATATTATTTTTACGCGTAAGTTTGGTGTTTTTACGCCTAAGATTTTCTTTTCCTAAGCTTGGTTTCTACGCCTAAGGACTCTTCATCAACAAAGTTTCATTCGACTACAAAGATCCATCATCAACACAAGTTTCAAAATGTCTCAACCACCATACTCTAACTACTTTCCTCATGTGTATCCTCAACAACAACAACAACAACTAAGTAAACAACAACAACAATTCAATCTACAACAACAAGTTTATCAACAACAATTTCAACAACAACATTTTCCACAACAAGGAGAAATTCCACCACAAATGGTTCAACCACCACCAAGTCTTCAAGTACAACCTTACACAAACATTCACAATCAACATCCGTCCAGGAATACTATGAAGGAACCTTCTTGGTTTGGAAAGATGTGTGAAGCTCTAAGTAGCCAACAATCCATACATGAAGCTGGATCACTTGATAGACCTCCAATGCTCACTCCCGAAAACTATGATCAATGGGTGATAAGGTTTTTTAGGTTCTGTGATCTAAAGAAGCCACATGGAAAGTTCTTAAAGAAGGTAATCATGGAAGGTCCATTTCAGATGCCTACTGTCATTACACCAGGAGATCCAAATGCTACTCCACCAAGAGGTGATGTCACCAACATTGCAACTCTTTCTGACCTCACTGCTGATGAACTTCTACATTTCAAAGCTGATAAGCTAGAAATGCAATACATCCTTTTGGGATTACCCAATCCAATCCTTCGAAGTGTTGATGCTCAAAAGACTGCTAAAGCAATGTGGGAACATATTCATCTTCTCATGGAAGGCACTGCACTCAATCAAGAGGACATGGAATCCAAAATCTACTTGGCTTATGAACACTTCATGATTGAACCCGGAGAGACATTAGAGTCATATCATCATCACTTCTCAGACATCATCAATGACTTGGATAAACACAACATCATCATGCCAAGAATTGCAGTCAACACTAAGTTCCTGAGTAGTCTTGGTCTTGATTGGGAAAAGTATGTCATTTTCATCCGGAAAGCTAAGAATCTTCATCATGCTTCATACGGATTGTTGTATGATTATTTGAAGCCCCACCAAAAAGAAGTTAACAAAGAAAGGGTTATCCGTGGACAACCTATTTCACCTTCACTTCCGGACAATCAACAATTAGCATTGTGGGCTCAAGCTTGTTATCCTCAATTCCCGACCTTACAAACTGTATTCACGAATCCTCCACAATCCACTGCTCAACCAACTGCAACAATCACACCATATGATCCATCAAAGCAACAATCTCAAGAAACTCAATTGGTTCCATACAACAACAACAATGATCAAGCACTTTACAGTGAATCCAATGAAGATGCAGAAGCTTTCGATGCATTGCAACAAGGGTTTGTCATGATTGCTAGAGCCTTCGGCCGATACTCTAACAAATCCAACAATCTCATTCGTACCTCATCTAACACAAGGAATCAGGCTGTTGTTAACAATGGACGTGTTGAAGTTCAGAATCGTGGTAATGTTCGTCAGATGGGTGGTGGTCAAGGTTTTAATACAATGGGAAGGAATAACATGGGTGATCCACAACAACAAAGGGCTCAAGTGGTTGAACAGGGTAATGCTCAGAATGGGGTTAATGGTCTTCATTGTTATAACTATAATAATAAGGGTCATCTGGATAATGCATGCCCAAAACCGAGAACAAGAGGCAGCGCTTATCACAAAGAGGCTTTACTCTTGGCTCTCAAGGATGAAGCTGGTGGAACTCTTACCAAAAAGGAACACAGCTTCATGGTAGATGCAGATTCTGATGATGACATGGAGGACTTGCAGGCTAATGCAGCAGTGATGTTGATGGCACACATGCAAGCTCTCCACATGAGTGACACAGGCCCAGTGTATGACACTGATGGCTTGTCTCAGGTACCAGATCAAACTTTACTCATTAATGATATGATATATCAGCCAACATCTACATCCGACAAGGATCAGAGTGTTCAACATGCGCCATCTACATCTCATTCTGAAGATAATCAAATAGACCCCGTAGTTATATTTGACGATCAAGATGACCTTATGGTTACCATTGATAATCAAGTTGACTCCGTGGTCATACTTGAGGATCTGACTAATGATCATGTTGAGACTCACGTTGAACAAAATGAACCTTCATCTCATCTAGAAGTTGAGCTCATGACCTTAATTAAAGACCAAGAATCTCGACTGGAAATTTGCAAGCAATTAAAAGAAAAAAATGCACTGTTAACTAGGGATAATGAATGCTTAAAAAGGCAACTCCACGTTTTCAAAATTCAAGAAAAACGTGAACAAAGTTTAGAAGTTGCTTTTGCTAAATCTCATCAAAACAAAAAATCATTAGAAAGACAGATACGTGATCTAGTCGCATCCAAGAATGCTTTGTTGTCTCAAATAGAACAACTGAAACATGATCATAAACAACAACTTAACGCTCTTACCTTGGAAACTCAAAAAGCCAAGTCTGAGTTGTTAACTTGTCAAAAACAGTTCTCTGAGTATAAAAAGCATTCCACGAAATGAATAGATGACTATCTTAAGGAAATTGTCGACTTACAAAACAAAATCAAAGAGTTTCGAACTGTTGTTTATAAACATGGTGAATCAATCACAACGATTCAAAAGTTTACTTTCACACCAAATCCAAATGGATATGGACCGAATCTTGCTGATTACAAACCTAAGTTTTCAAACAGAGCATTCAAACCAAATCCTAAAGTTTACAATGCAGAACATAGAGTTGATGATTCAATTATGAGTGTTGTTGAATATAATCGTCAAGAGGAATTAGATGCAGAAGACGAGAGTCGATCAAAATTAGAAAATGTTGTTTATAACAAACCATTTAACTATTCAAAAGCCGTCACTTTCGTTGCACAAAAGGATTTTTGTAACACACTTTGGGTTATCACACCTACTTCTGAGGGTCCCCTTTCCAATAAGGTACAAATTAATGGTCTTTTACCTTTACTTAGTGAAATAAAACCATTAGCCGAACAATGTAATGTTATAAAATATTTTGAAACATTCATTTCGGACATCAAACTTTTGGAACGTGAAATTGAATTTCATTCTGAAATAAAAGTTGAACATTTTCAATCGCCTCTTGCGCGTGCACAAAGAGATATTCTTCAGAAAAGAATTTTACCTCATGTCCGAAATTTGAAAAATTGTGCTATTGATAAGGTTTTAAAATGTACCTTTTTGAGGGGTCATTTAAGCCCTTATTTGATTACTTTTGTATCCGTTATTACTTAATATGGTTCCTTTTCACTTTTTAGGTATCTTGAAGGCAAAATGCTGGAATGACACTTATTCGAACGAAAAGGCGCGAATATACGAAGAAAATGGCCAAAGTCAAGAATCGAGACACTCAGGCTGCTGGAATTGAAGGTGACGACGTCAGGCACAAAACAGTGATGCCGTCGGACCACTTTTGTGACTGCTCAGTAGCCAAATTGCTCATTTACAAGTGACGGCTTCAGGTTTTAAAAGAGTAGGGCGTCGCAACTCAGACGGCCTAGATTTGATCCAGACAACGTCAGAGACTGAAGGGGATGGCGTCACAAGCATAAGGTGACGCCATCGCAAGACTAACCTTGCCAAGACGAAACCCTAATGACGGCGACCCGACGACGTCACAAATCATAAGGTGACGCCGTCGCATTTGTAATCTTATATATAGAATCCAAATTTTTCAGTTTTCAGTGTGTAGTCTTTTGGAGTAAAAACCTAAACCGAACCAAGGCTGCCTTGTACAGTATTTTAGGGTTCCATACCATATCTTACAACAAGATAAGTGTTTTACTTCATTAATTCAATTATGTCTTCAATTAATTGTGTGTATGCTTGCATGTTTTCCATGTTCGGCTAATTTACTTGTGTGTTTGCTTAGGAGATATGAAACTTAATTATTGAATATTGATTGGTTGTCTCTTATCTTAATTGTTAATGATCTAGTATTGCGATAGATCATCCGTTGTGTAGATAATGCTTGATTAATCTTTGTTGAACCTTAGCTTATAGTACCTAGATTCATTGTAGGCTAAACCATCCGAAGAGTACCTTAGTGTTAAGTTTATAAATCCTAGAGATTTTATAGGCGATAACCTTTGGTAGTTTCAAAGAGTTAGGGATAAACGCATACCCTATGACCTTAGACACACAACGCGATTAAGAATAAGGACGTGACAATTCAACTATCAATAGGAGATAATTAAGGAGTAATAAAACCTAAGTAAACACATCTTTAAATCATCATAAGAGCACGCAATAATTAGACATAGACTACATACACCTTAGATTAGATAATTAGACAAATAGAGTAATCGGTAGAAATACCAACCCCCAAATCCGATACCCCGAGATTCGTACCTTTCCATTTCCTAAAAACATAAAAAGATAAAAAATAATCTTCCTCAACCCCAACCTTAGCGTAGTAACTTCTCACTAGCATTCCTATTCCCCTAGAGAACGATATCAATACCCGTGGCTTACCCTAATATACACTACAACGATTAGGTTCACTGCCTAGGGTGTTGAAAAACTTGCTCGACGAAAAGGAAGTTCCTTTGACCCCGAACGACGCGTGTAGCGTTATCAAGTTTTTGGCGTCGCTGCCGGGGAATAGAATAGCTAGTTAGGAGTCCACCTCGTTTAGGTTTCCTTGCTTAATTCCTATCAAGTAAGCATTTTTTCCCATTTTTTAGCTTCCTCGTAGTCTATCCCCCTTCTTTGTGTTTATGTTCGTAAAACCCTTTTCATTTGTCGCTATGGCAAGTGAAGTTGCATTTGAATCATTAACAAATGAGGAACAATTGAATTTCGCAGATTGGATTGCTTTTTATTGTTCTAATGAATTTGTGAGTGATCTTAGAGATATCCAAAAGGAGACGGGTGTAAGGTTGGATGGATTTGATAAATTTTGTGCTTGTGTGGCTTCTATTTAACGATCATTGTTAGAATCAACTCCTTTTAGTGAGACCCTCTGGATATTTTTTGAGAAAAGCCTCCTAAGCATAAACCATCAGCTGTCACAACTTGAGGAAATGGATAAGGAGGATTTATCCAACCTTAGGCATCATGATCAAAAAGACCTAGTTTTTAAGAACATGGAACCTAAACCCGAACAAGATTGTGAGATGGTTATAGTTGAATTGCCTAGTTGCATGCGCGGGATAGATTTCACCAAAACATATGACACGCGTGAGGAATCCTTTAGGAAAATAGAACATAGTGATCAAATTTTTGAGAATGATTCTTATGAATCGGACCAAGAATTTGAAATGGCTAAAGAAGGATTTGAGATACTTAGGAGTGTATTTGGGTTAGATCATACTAAAACACATGATGAACTTTTAGGAGATCTAGATATAATGGAGAATGAGGTGGAAACTCCAAGCCCACAAGCCCTACTATCACTTGAGGAACACACATCGCCTATAACTTACCCGGAAGAAGTAGAAGAGACTATAGGAACCCCGATTGATATAGAACCTTTGGAACAAACGCCACTAGAGAATGTAGTTTTAGATGCTTGTTATCATGACCTCTCTCTTAGTCCTAGGGAAGTTCCTAATTTTGATGAACCGGAGCCTCAACCAAAAACCTTACCTAATTTTCCGTCTTTAGATGTGAATATTGGTATTGAATTAGGCCCCAATCCACCCATCAAAATAAATAGTCCGGGTAGTTGTTTGATAAAGGTGGTAGACTCTAGGCCATGTAGAGTGGAAGCTAATATAGGAGTAACCCATGACCTTACACACTTATATCACCCATTCATGGTTGATAATAAGAAACATTATAGGTTTAAACCGGGTTTATTAGGTCAAGATGGATCCTTAACTAAGAATCTTTTGAAGTTGATAGAAGATGATCCATTTTTAGGAGAGAAATTTGATTCACCCGCTACACCCATAAAATTAGGTAAGGTTAGAACTTAGAATGAATGGAGCATACCCCTTTGAGCATATAAATCACCCATCACCCTCTCCAACGTAGCAAATTTCCACCCTAAGGGTGTGTATTGCTACTATCACCCGCACTTAAGCTTAAGTGTAGAAAAAACTTCCCCTTTATCCATTAAATAAGGGTAGAGTCAGGCTCGTGACTCGGACAAAAACAAGCGCTTCTTGGGAGGCAGCCCATGTGTATTTGTTTTTCATTTTTATTTGTGTGTCGTATATCTTTTATTGATTGTTTATTCTCATGTTTGAATTTGTAAAAATGCTTTATTTTGTCTTTAACCTTGTCTTAGTTACATATAAAGGTATTTTACAAAAGGGATAAGTGTAGGGAGGATTACACACGTTTTCAAAAAGAACGTGAACATGAGAATTGCGATTACTTGAAAGATATACATGTGTGTTTGTTCGAGTCAAATGCTTGTATCGAGTCATAATGGATGTTTTGCAGGAAATTTTTCCAGATTTTAAAGATCGAAATTTTCTAGAATTTTTTCCAGAAAATCGCAGACCAGTTTCTGTCATGATAACCTGACGGCGTCAGGAGGAGTAGAAACAGCTTCTAACTTTTTCTCGTTTTCTGTGCTACTTATAAATTTTTGGAATTTTCCAAGTCTTAATTTTCCAGAAAATCTGCAAACATCCATTCCACAAGTAGTATATCTTATTTAAGTCTGGAATTACATCTTGCTGTGATTTTTCTTTGTTCGGTTTGATGCTTTGGGTTGTCTGTTTTCATAAATTGTGCAGGTTTTATTTATCAAGAAGAAGAAACATAATATAGGAATGAGCTTTTCACGCATACATTCTTCTTAGGAAAGATTTAACCACTACTTCACACGGATCCTACCGAGCTAATCAGGGGACTATTAGTTTCTTTCGTTTTTAATTACCTTCCATTATCATAACTTTGATACTTTTGGGGAACATTGGGGACAATGTTTAGTTTAAGTGTAGGGAGGGAAAATAAAACGGGAAATTTGAAACTATGCTTATCCTTGACTATTTGCCTTGTCCAGTTTCATTTGTGTAATAAACCATGAGAAATATCGGTTAGGGTAATTTTGGCACCAAATTTAAAAATTTTCATGACATATAGAAGTAGGCCATTAGTCTTAATAAAGCGTCACATTGATAGGAAATTATATGACTAGCACAAAAAACCCTTTACCACTTAAATTCCACCCAAAATGTGAGGATCGCCCTTAGATTTGTAGGAATTAAAGCATTCATCTTTAATGCTTAGTGTGTGAACCGGTAGTATAATAGATTCTAGAACTTGTTTTGTGATGCATTTCGAGATTGCTAGTAAGACTACACTTGTGTAGTTAGGAATAACTAAATGATAAGAGGCATTAGGATAACCCTTGTTTGATACCCGTAATATAATTACTTCTTCCACGTCGGTTGAGTAATTTCCCCCACACCTTTGCGTTGTACTCATCTTTAGTACACGATACCCCTAGTTAACCCCTCAGAGCCTATCCTTTTCGCGGTTCTCATGATGTTTCGGTTTTCCGGAATATCAATGAAGAGCATTGTTTACACCCCACCCCCAAATGTACACCCAAATCGCCTTAGCCTACCTTGTATGCACTCACTTTTAGTGCATTATTGTTATCAAACTAAACCCTTAGTTCAATTATCTAGTTACTTGCATAAGTTGCTAAGTCGAGTCATATCCTTTGTACACAGTTTTGGGACGATTGGGACTCATGGGAAAAGTTAAAGTTTGTGAAATGACGGGAAGGGAACGTTAAATTCAAATTCTCTTTATTTGCATAATAATGTACTCCAAGTGTTTTGATCTTTTCAATTTGGGTCATTGATGCGCGCAAAACCGTCAAGTTCTCTTACGCAAGCGTAAGAAAACCTAAAGCAGCTCAAGCACGAAATCAATGAAGATCAGAGGAGTATAGAGTCTCCCCGGGTCGTTATGTCCCAGCGAGCTATGCAATGGATCAATCAACGTCTAGTGATCGAGAAGTTTGAACGAAAAAGGATTATGAATTGGTGATTATAACTACAGAAATATCAAACAAATGCAAAGGGCTAATATGCAAATGAGAGGAAATTAAAAAGATAAAATCTATTAAATAAACGCTATCACTAAAATTAAAATGATGTTTTTGTTTTTATGATTTTACGAAACTGAATTTAAAATCTACGCGACGTACAAGATAAAAAGTGAAACTAATTCAATATTAACCCTAAAAATATGAAAATGATGTTTTTACAAACCTAATGATGTAAGAAAATTTATGGAAAAAGAAAATTATTTTTAAGACTAATTATCTAATTAAAAACTATTTTTAACTAATAATTAATTACCTAAAATACAAGAAAATAGGAAATAAGGCTAGAAAAATAAGATTAATACTTGGAAAAGTCTAAAATATCAAAATAGACTTTTCAAAACTATTTTTGTATTTTTGTGACAATTTATCTATTTTCTAGGAATTTTAAACTATCAAAAACTAATTTAATTACTAAAAATTACCAAATGAACTATGAAAAATCTAGAAAATTACTTTTTCTACTTTTTATATTTATCTAAGCCTAAGAAAAATGAAAACTTATTTTTTTGAACCTTTTCTGAATTTTTTGTATTAAATGCTATTTAAAAATACTTAAAAACTAATTTAAATTAAGAAAAATAGTAAAACAGCTAGGAAAAATCTGAAAATTTCAGGGAAATTCTAAAATAATATTAAGAAGCTATGAAAAATGGAAAAACAGTATGCTATGTGGAGAAAATTGAAACTGCTGAATCAAGTGCTTATTGAAATAAGCACTTGATAAGCAAATGAGCAAATAAAGCAATCCACTGAAAACAGGAACTAAGATTAACTAAAAATGAACAAATGAAACAGTAATCAACAAGCTACAATCACAGATTAACAAAATAAAACAGATTTGGTGTTTTTGATTATAAGCTTAAATCAGATTTAGTGCTAACTTGCAGACCAAAATTAAGCACCCAATTAAGCTACAAATTAAAAACTAATGATTGATACCTAAACTAGACCTAAGTGACTGCTTATAACTAGAAAACCAGCCCTTGACAAGCTATTACAAGCTCTGTGCAAGCTGCACAAAACCTGAGTAATTACTCAGTATATACTGAGTCCTGAGCAGGGCACCAGGTGCCTGTTTTGAGCTTATGCACAAGCTCAACCAGAGAGCTTGAGCTTAAAACAGATACTGGGTCTTATAAACAACCAAGTGAACTACTTATAAACCAAAAATCAAACCTTAAAGAGCTTTAATGAGATCTGTGCCTCAGCTGCAATTTCTGCACAAAACCATTTTTTGACATTTTTGACTTTTTAAAACAGACATGAACTTTGACTTTGATGAAGTTTTGATCCAATTTAATGACTGATATTGATATCTTTTGATGAAATGAGGATGAAGCAAGCTTTGTTTAAGACTTTTAAGCACTAAATAAGGTTTTGCAAATCAAAATCCACCACAGATCACTGAATATGACAGATTTCAAGAGAAATTGACTTTTAAGGTTGCAAACTCAGTTTTAATGACTCAAATGAGTTCTTTTGTGCTAAACAAACATGAACCAACAAAAGGCTCACACTGACTTTACTTGTGAGACTTGTTTAGACAGCAAACCAAACACCCCTTAATATAGTGATTTGCAAATTAAAGTGATATAGCAACTGACTAAACAAACACAAAATGATCAAACTAGATTAAATTACCCTAATTACTACTATTAGAACAGGATTTAGACAGTTTACAACTACAATTAATGATTAAGCTTAAAGATTTGAAAATGCTTACAATATGTCCAATGACCACTATGGTCTGCCAACTGTGAAACTAAGAACCCAAGATCACTAATCCTATGTAAACCACCCAAGTACTTCCATTTCAACCCATTTTACTTTCTGAATCACCCCAGATCACCCCTGCATCATTTGTGCTCCAAATTTGACTTTTGTTGACTAATTCCCAAAGTTGCATGAAAGGTGAATGTAAGCTTATACTAAGCTTTAACAAGCTTATTGGAACTTGTTTGAGCTTAAAACTACACTGCTAAAAGATTTAACAATGATTTTGAGATTAAAATTTTCAACAGTAACATAAAGATTTGGAAATTGAACTTAAAACTTGAATTGATATTGAAATTAATTTGCAATACACTTAAATGATTAACTTGAGTACAAAATAACTTAAAGATACAAATCAGAATCTAATTAGGACATAATACTATTAAAACGACATACAATTTTAAGAAAACTAAAACTAACTATCCAACTTGCTTCTCTTGGCCTCTTTTTATGCACCTCAGCTCTTTCTCTCACCTTCTGAGCAAATCCCAGCATCCATCTGGGCCGTTGATTGTCTAAAGCTCATCTTAGCCACAAATTGGGTTTTGGCGCCATTTTTCTGTTTTGATATGAGAGACAGGAAAGGGGTGCAATTAATGCAATGTGGATGGGTAGGTGAGGTGGGGGAGACAAAGGGTTGTGTAGGGTGGCTATGGGTGGAGTTTGAGGAGGGGGTGGTAGCAGACAGACTGGTCGGGGAGGGGACAGGGAAAGCGGGATTTGTTTATTTTAAATGGTTGGGTGGGTTGGTCGGGTTGTGGTTTTGGACCGGGTATAGCATTTGGGCCAAGGGTTTTTATTTTGGGCTTGGATAATTTAATAGGTCCGTTTGGTTTGTGATATTATTAATACAAAGGACCATTTGTGTAACATTTGGAAATCCAAGGACCAATCATGTAAATTATGAAAAGTAGTCAAGGGGTTTGTTTTGCCAATGTTTAATAGTCCAAGGGTTTGATTTTGACATTTTTGAAAATTTCCAAGGACTAGTTTTGAACATTTTGGATTTTCAGGGACTGAATTGTAATTTTCTCAAAACTTTTAGATTTCTCACCAAAGGACTAAATATGACAATTTATGATTTTAAAAAGACCTTTGGTGACTTTTCTTTTGAAATTATGGCTCAGGGACTATTTTTGACAATTTAAGAAACTTGGGGGACTAAAACTGCAATTTTTGCAAATTTGATATGTTTTTCATCTGATTTTGATATTTTTGCATTTAAAACTCATAAAACACTGATTTGTGATATTTTAATCATTTTGATGTGTTTCTGAGTGTTTTCAGATGATTTTGCAGTTTATTTCGTATAAAAATGATGAGTATTTACACACTCATCAATCAGTCATATTAGTGTTAGAGTAATAAAAACTCAAGTGTAGGGATGTGCCTATAAATCCCTATCATTTTGATGTTATCGTAGAGGATGGTAGAGTAAAAGTGTACGGAAAAAAAAAAAAAAAAAAAAAAAAAAGAGAGAAAAAAGAAAAAAATAGAGTGTTGAAAAAAAATACGGGCTACCATCCGACATCTATCTTTAAATTTATGTTTGTTTGTTTCAGTTATCTAGAGTCTAGAGTGTCGAGTCTTGGCTTAGCAACGCCATTCTTCGCATGCTTGTAACATAAAGATTTTTGACTTGCCACCACTAAATAGCCTATCCCACCAAACCCTTTGTTTCCCTACCGTAAGCCTAACATTACAACCCTATAAAAGACCTCTTTGATAATCTTTTCTAGGTGCTTACGCCAAAGCGATGGAGGTTTGATCTAGTCTCAAGCCTATGGTAGTCTATGTACTAGGACCGGTTAATGAGTGTTTATCTTCCATTTCCAACTTGTTATATTTCATATACACCCGAGAGATGTGAGTATCCAAACACCCCATGTGAGGTGCTAGTATGTAATTTCCGTGCTTATTATGACTTTTGCTAGGCTTATATGTGTTGTGGATTGTTCTAAACCAATGCTTCATGACCCCTAACTTATAAATTAATTGGCTAAAAGCACACTTGCTTGAGGACAAGCAAATACCAAGTGTAGGGATATTTGATAAGGTTTTAAAATGTACCTTTTTGAGGGGTCGATTAAGCCCTTATTTGATTACTTTTGTATCCGTTATTACTTAATATCGTTCCTTTTCACTTTTTAGGTATCTTGAAGGCAAAATGCTGGAATGACACTTATTCGGACGAAAAGGCGCGAATATACGAAGAAAATGGCCAAAGTCAAGAATCGAGACACTCAGGCTGCTAGAATTGAAGGTGACGGCGTCAGGCACAAAACAGTGACGCCGTCGGACCACTTTTGTGACGGCTCAGTAGCCAAATTACTCATTTACAAGTGACGGCTTCAGGTTTTAAAAGAGTAGGGCGTCGCAACTCAGACGGCCTAGATTTGATCCAGACGACGTCAGAGACTGAAGGGGACGGCGTCACAAGCATAAGGTGACGTCGTCGCAAGACTAACGTGGCCAAGACGAAACCCTAATGACGGCGACCCGACGGCGTCACAAATCATAAGGTGACGCCGTCGCATTTGTAATCTTATATATAGAATCCGAATTTTTCAGTTTTTAGTGTGTACTCTTTTGGAGTAAAAACCTAAACCGAACCAAGGCTGTCTTGTACAGTATTTTAGGGTTCCATACCCTATATTACATCAAGATAAGTGTTTTACTTCATTAATTCAATTATGTCTTCAATTAATTATGTGTATACTTGCATGTTTTCCATGTCCGACTAATTTACTTGTGTGTTTGCTTAGGAGATATGAAACATAATTATTGAATATTGATTGGTTGTCTCTTATCTTAATTGTTAATGATCTAGTATTGCGATAGATCATCCGTTGTATAGTTAATGCTTGATTAATCTTTGTTGAACCTTAGCTTATAGTACCTAGAGTCATTGTAGGCTAAACCATCTGAAGAGTACCTTAGTGTTAAGTTTATAAATCCTAGAGATTTTGTAGGCGATAACCTTTGGTAGTTTCAAAGAGTCAGGGATAAACGCATACCCTACGACCTTAGACACACAACGCGATTAAGAATAAGGACGTGACAATTCAACTATCAATAGGAGATAATTAAGGAGTAATAAAACCTAAGTAAACACATCTTTAAATCATCATACGAGCACACAATAATTAGACATAGACTACATACACCTTAGATTAGATAATTAGACAAATAGATTAATCGGTAGAAATACCAACCCCCAAATCCAATACCCCGAGATTCGTACCTTTCCATTTCCTAAAAACATAAAAAGATAAAAAATAATCTTCCTCAACCCCAACCTTAGCGTAGTAACTTCTCACTAGCATTCCTATTCCCCTAGAGAACGATATCAATACCCGTGGCTTACCCTAATACTACACTACAACGATTAGGTTCACTGCCTAGGGTGTTGAAAAACCTGCTCAACGAAAAGGAAGTTCCTTTGACCCCGAACGACGCGTGTAGCGTTATCAGCTATATATTGGGAAAGGGATTTTCACAAGGAGCTTGGACTTATGAAAAGAGTTTTTGAACAAACAGAAACATCAATTTCAAATACAAAACGTAAAAAGAAAATGTTACGAAAAGATGTTGATCGACTCTTGGAAGATGTTATCTCTGCTGATATCCATAATGTTGTGTTATTACATTCTTTTGCATATGCATTTTATTATATCTCTGCTGATACTGTTGATTCTGTTGAAATTGTTGAGAATACTGATACTGTGTCACAAATCAAGTCTTTAAAAGATGAAAATGAATGTTTGTTAAACGAACTTTCAAATGCAAAACGTCGTCTTCAATGGTGTCAAAAAGATTGTCATAATCGTGAACTCGCTTTGCAAAACAAAATCAACCAGTTGCATACCAAAACTCTTTGTCCTAAACTTGAGTAACTGGATGACCAAAATGTGTCTTTGAAGTGTCAAATCTCAAAATATGAACAAGAAATTTCAAAAGTGAAAAAGGAATATAGCGTCATATTTGATTTACTCAAAAAGACTTGTGCTAAAGCGTCAAAAGATGTTGATAATCATCTGGCATATACCAAAGATGTTTTATAACGAGACGGACTCACTCGTTCTGAAAATCTAGATTTGTTACACAAAATCCATGATCTAAAGGCAGAGTTGGTGCTACTTAAGCAAGATAGGGATAGTAACACAAATGTAACTGCACCAAAACAGATTCAAAATGACTCTAGAACATCTAATGACAAACCACAAGAAACTAATGTGCTTCCCTCTACTGAAACAGGAATAGTTGCCTCTTTTCCCAACGCCTGCACTTCACAGCATAGGAGCAATACAAGGAAGAATAGGAAGTTGCAACGTAAGAAAAGAACAATAAAGAATGCTGAAGTAGAAGAACGCCCTAGGACTTTGAATAAAACTCAAGTTGCTCCCACTTTAGATATTGCGTCTGACAATGTAATGGAAAAAGTAATGTAACGAATGCTGAACCTTTAAGTAATTTTGATGTTAAGTCTGAAGCTTCTTGTGTTATATGTCGTAAAAGTATGCTTTCTGATTGTCATGATAAATGTGTTTCTAAATCTATCTTGTCTCGTTTACGGAATCCTAAGAAACGGAATACCTCTAGGCCCACTAAAGCTTCTAAGTCTGTGCTTGGTAAACCGCCCTCTTTAGATTCTAAGAAAAGCATTGATGTCCCTATAGCTCCATTATCACCTCCAAGGATTGTAGTACCACCTAGTGCATTCACTAAGACTAAAGCAAAGACTAGTTGGAGATGGCATAAATGGTTACATAATACACTTGGCTTTACATGGATACCTAAAATCATGGACATGTGTGTTTCATCTATATCTTCATCGGAACCCTCTAACTCTTTGGGTTCCACATCTACCTCTATTCCATCTGCGTCGTCTGTGTTGAATGCAGGTGATATAGATCATCCTCTGGGTTGTTGATAGCGGATGTTCCCGACACATGACAGGAAATCTCAAACTGTTATCAAACGTTATTGCAAAGTTCATTGGCACTGTCAGATTCGGGAATGATCACTTCGCAGCTATCATGGGCTACAGAGATTACATCAATGGCAACATCGAAATTAGCAGAGTTTATTATGTGGAAGGTCTCGGTCACAATCTCTTCTCAGTCGGTCAATTTTGTGATGGAGATTTGGAAGTTTCTTTTAGGGAGAAAACTTGTTTCATTCGTGATCTACAAGGAAACGATCTTATGTCTGGTCAACGCAAAGATCTTATGTGGAAGGTCTCGGTCACAATCTCTTCTCAATGCAAGACATGATTGCTTCTTCTCCCATCTGTCTACTCTCTAAGGCTACATCTACAAAATCCTGGCTATGGCACCGTCGTCTCTCACATCTAAACTTTCAAACCATAACCAACCTTGCTCGATACAAACTAGTTGAAGGTCTCCCAAGATTTCGGTATTCTAAAGATCACCTATGCTCAGCCTGTGGACAAGGGAAAAGCACTCGTGCTCATTTTCCTTCAAAGGTAGAACACAGCTCACAGCATGTGCTTCATCTTCTTCACATGGATTTGTGTGGCCTGATGTGCGTGCAGACGATTAATGGTAAACGCTACATCTTAGTAATTATAGATGACTACTCAAGATGGACTTGGGTTTATTTTCTTCGAAGTAAAGATCAAGCTCCACAGATGATCATCACCTTTCTCACAAAAATTCAAGTTCGGCTCTGGAACACAGTCAGACAAATCAAAACAGACAAAGGAACTGAATTTGTGAATCAAACTCTTCGTGCATTTTATGAGAAAGTGGGAATTGAGCATCAAACATCTATTGCACATACACCAGAACAAAACGGAGTTGTTGAAAGATGAAACCGCATGTTAGTGGAAGCTGCAAGAACGATGTTAATTAATGCTAAACTTCCGGATTACTTATGGGCTGAAGCCGTGTCAACTGCATGCTACACTCAGAATTGCTCAATGATTACCAAGCGCCACAACAAAACACCTTATGAGCTTATCCACAACCATAAACCGAATCTCAAACACTTTCATGTATTTGGATCCCTTTGTTATCCGAATAATGATCGTGATGACTTTGGTAAGCTCAAAGCCAAAGCTGACATTGGAGTCTTTATTAGATACTGTGAAAATTCTAAAGGTTACCGGATCTGGAATCGTCGTACAAAGCAAGTTATGGAAACGATTCATGCAAATTTCGATGAGCTTACTGAAATGGCTTCTGAGCATAACAGCTTGGAACCTGGTCACAACCGTTTAACCTTCCCTCAAACCCCATCATCAGCTGAACCAAGCCCCCAGCTTACTCGTCAACAAATAGAAAATCTATTTGCTCCTCTGTTTAGTGATGATATTGATGAACGTGCTCCAGGTGTATCCAATGTTTCCGCTGCTCAACCTGATCACATTCCAATACCTGATACACCTGCTACAACAACTATTGTTGAAGAAGCACCACCAGTTGACTCTACAACAACAGTTGAACAAACTGCATCCAACGACGATGAACCAGCTGATGATGTTCTCAACAATGAAGTACCCCCACCTGCAGATTATGATCCAAATGTGTTCTTCAACCCTTTTGCAAATGCTTTTGCTACTTCTGATGTTGCGGAATCATCTACAAGCCATTTGAATCCTCCCAATCTGCATAATGTATATCAACATCAACCTTCCACACATCGTTGGACGAAAGACCATCCTTTAGAGAACATTATTGGTAACCCAACTCAACCAGTCGTAACAAGACAACGTCTTCACACAGACGGTGAACATTGCATTTATGCACTCACTGTCTGCCAATCTGAACCTAAAAACATTAAAGACGCAATGACTAAAGACAACTGGATTGAATCCATGCAAGAAGAACTCAATCAATTTAAACGTCTTGAAGTATGGGAATTGGTTGAAAGACCAACAGGGGTCTTCGTCATTGGTCTAAAATGGATTTGGAAAAACAAATTGGATGCTGATAGAACCATAATCAGAAACAAGTCACATCTGGTGGCTAAGGGTTATAGACAGGAAGAGGGTATTGACTTTGAAGAATCATTCGCTCCGGTTGCTCATCTTGAGGCTGTTCGGATATTTCTGGAATTCGCGGCTCACATGAACATCACGGTCTTTCAAATGGATGTCAAAACTGCCTTTCTGAATGGGAAACTGAAAGAAACGGTCTATGTCAGCCAACCAGAAGGATTCGTTGATCCAGAGTTCTCGAACCACGTTTACAAACTGAACAAGGCTCTCTACGGTCTCAAACAAGCCCCTCGGGCGTGGTATGATAAGTTATCATCCTTTCTTATCGCCAATAATTTCTCTAAAGGCTCGGTCGACCCAACACTTTTCATATAATATCACGGGGAACACATTTTAATCGTTCAAATTTATGTGGATGACATCATTTTTGGGTCAACACATCTAAAATACTCAAACGCTTTTTCAAAACTTATGACAAAACATTTTGAAATGTCCATGATGGGTGAACTTACATTCTTTCTTGGATTGCAAGTTCATCAATCACCCCGTGGTATTTTCTTAAGTCAGTCCAAATATGCCCTTGAACTTTTAAACAAATTTGGAATGCAAAACTGTGACACCTATGCCACACCAATGGCACATACCAAGAAACTAGACGCTGATTTACATGAGAAATTGGTGGACCCTACCAAATACCGCAGTATCATTGGGTCTCTCATGTATCTAACAGCTAGCAGGCCTGATATTGTTTTTGCCGTATATCTTTGCTCTCGTTATCAGTCGAGACCAACTGAAACCCACCTCTCCGAGGCTAAAAGAATCCTCTGATACATCAAGGGAACCATTAACTTGGGGATCTGGTATCCGAAGGATTCTGGTTTTGAACTAATAGCTTTTTCAGACGCTGATCACGCAGGATGCTTAGATTCACAGAAAAGTACTTCAGGAGCATTACAATTTCTTAGCGATAAACTGGTGTCATGGCAATCGAAGAAGCAAGATTGTACATCGCTGTCCTCAACAGAAGCAGAATATGTAGACATGTCGGCTTGTTGTGCTCAAGTCATTTGGATGAGAACACAACTCAAAGACTATGGTTACGTATTTGACATAATCCCTATGTACTGTGACAATCGAAGTGCCATTGCCATCTCGTGCAACTCTGTTCAACACTCAAAATCAAAGCACATCGATCTTCGATATCATTTCATCAAGGAGCACGTGGAAAAGGGTACCGTTGAATTATACTTTGTGGGTACTGAATACCAACTGGCAGATCTTCTCACCAAAGCCTTAGCTCCTGCTAGGTTTAATGAGTTGGTCCACCGGATTGGTATGTGGTGTTTGACTCCAGAGGAACTGGATGAACTTTTAAAACATTCTTAAAAACCAGTCAAACACCAAAATATCTTATGTAAATATTTTTCAAAAAAACAAAATACAAAAATATAAAATCTGATAAAACAACAAAAATATTCTTCTATCTATATATCTTTTAACATGGCAAGTACAAATCTTTCTTCAACACTTTAATATTTCAAAATTCAATATTTTCTCGATCAAGTATTGAGGGGGAGAAAGTAAACATTTTTTCGGTTTCATAAAACCTTGTACTTGCATGTTACCTTATCTCGGTTGTATCTTTGATAAAAGTGGTCACATTTCTGGTTTACTGACACTCCTCGGACTCAAATTTATAAAATTTCATTATTTCTTAAGTCGAGGGGGAGTGTCGTCATGTTTCTTTCCATAAATCATATTTTTTTGGTAACCAAAATGGAAGTTATGGGTGTTGGATGTAAATGGTTAAGGTAGAGGGACTGAATGTGTCAAATGCTCAAAATATCTTTAAATAAAACATTTCAAAAACACATTTACTTCTCCACATTTAATTCCCAACTAACCAAAACCTACGGCTAACAATCAATTTTCAAATCCGGGCTTTTGATCATCAATTTGTAAGTGGAAAACCGTTCTTTGTAATTATCTAAGCATAGGTTTTGAATCATTTTGAAGACCAACGGTTAGATTTTAATCTAGGAATGATTTTGTGTTCTACGCATAAGCGTATGAACACATAATCATGTTTGAGTGTTTTTGGTTAAAATGGTTGTGTCAAAACGTTTATTTAATCACTTTGAAACCATTTCTATCATTAAAACTCACCCAGAAACACGAATTGAATGATTTTGAGAATTAGGGTTTTATGCGTGATTTGGGTATTTTCAAGTGTGAGTGTTTCTGGTTAATTAGATGGTTGAAAGATGTTGTTTATATGTTGAATTGATTATATCCATGCTTAATACTTACCCAGAAACATCAGTTGTGTGAGAATCAAATTTTAGGGTTTAAGTTCATAAGATTTGGGTATTTTTGATCCATAGGGTTTTTAATGTTAAAACTTGTTTAGAACATCTCTATAGGCCTCTAAGATCACCCAGAAAATTTTTGGTGCATTTCCTATGGCTAAAACTCTTAGTCGTAATTCTTGAATGGTTAGGGTTTTGAGTTTTACGCATAAGTCATTTTACGCATAACTGCTTTAATGAGTATTCATGTTTAGAACTGAAAAGAAATGAATGTATATGTTAATATTGGTGATGTGATGTACTTATTTTAGGTTACTACGCTTGAAAAATTCAGAATCAAGGTTACTTGAACATCTACGCATAAGGATCACCTTACGCGTAGAATGTTATGCGTAAGAGAAATCTTACGCGTAAGGTTCTACAATGGGGACTACGCGTATCCTGTGAAGGATATGCGTAAACAGTAACCTCTACGCATAAGGTTCACTCTTACGAGTAAGCCTTACGCGTAAGGTTCCATATACGCTTACGCGTAAGCTTTATGCCTAAGGCCCTCTTTTCCTACGCGTAACATTTCGTACACGTAAGTCAAGAACCTACGTATAAGCTTATGCTTACACGTATAACCTTTCTGTTTACCCATAAACTTAGAATTTTACGCCTAAGCCTAAGAACAACCAAAATTATGAATTGTTACGCGTGCAAACTTGTAAATAAATAAATCATATCACCACGAAACCAAAATGTCACTAATAAGCTTAAATGTTTAATAAGTTGTGGAAAATAAGTGAAAACTTGGACTTTAAAACTCAAAGTTAATCTACTCACGAAACTTATCCCGACGTCTTTGGACTATTGGACTAACAAGTGACATTAGACTCGTAACAATCATTGACATATCACATTCAATAAATAGACAATAAAATCAACTGTTGACTAACGTAATGTCTTTCGATATGTTGGTTCTTTTGGCAAAATATCTTTCAAATCACGATATGGACGTTCAAATGCAAAACGTGGAAGCACCAAATGTTCTCACTATTGAAGATATCTTCCCTCATGGTTACCCAATGAAGATCGGAAAGAACAACCTCAGAGTTGATTTTGAGAACTTCTCCTGTTCAGAGTCTTCGTGTCAGATTGCAGTGGATATTCTGAAGACTCACCCCTATCAGAACATGCTCATTAACTCTGCTACTGTACTGGAGATCTACATTCACCAATTCTGGCATACAATGCAAAAGGTCAAAGGTCAAAATGCTGTGACGGTGACGCTCAACAACAAACAAGTCACCATCACACCAGCAGATTTGAGGGCTATTCTTCTTATTCCTGTCATCGAGCCAACTGAATACAATGCCACTCCAACTGAAGAGGTCGTTCTCCAGTTCATGGTCGACATCGGCTATGATGAAGCTACCGAGGTGATCACAAAGCACTCATCTGTGGATCTCTAGAACATTCCCCAGCCATAGAGAACCCTCTACATTATGGTTGCAAAATCCGTTTCTGGACGTGATAGTGGTCATGAGCATCCCAAGCTCATGGAACTACAAATATTTTGGGCTTTGGTCAACAAGAAAGACATAGAAGTTGAAGCGCTGATATGGGACGACATGATGACTTACCTTAAAAAGCTTGGCACCAAGATCTCGTATATTAGATACACCAAACTGTTGATCCAAAGAGCTCTAGGGTATAATCCTGATATTCCCTTGAGACTTGATGACCCCAAAAAACACTCCGTGTTGTATGAGCCCACACTCACTGTCAGATTTAAGGACTCAACAACAAAGAAACAAGGGGCAGTATTGCCAGATCATCTTCTTACTGATGCTATCAAAGAACTTTATTCGTACAAACGATATCTGGCAGCAATTGAAGCTGGCAAAGTAGGTTTCATGGATGAAAAATCTTCTGGTACACCTACTAGGAAAACCAGGAGAGGCAGTGCAGGAAGTATCACGAGCACTGAGAGTACTAGAAGGTATCCGAAGAGGAGTCCATCCTGTAAAAGGAAAATTCCCTCTAAAGAAGCCATTCCTATTCCCAAACCTGAACCGCAACAAAAGCTTACGGACGAGGACTCAGAGGACACTGATACGGACGAAGAGGTCATCTACTCTGAAACTCCAATCGATGACACTCAAACAGTAGCAAAACCTCCGAGTCCAAAAGCTGATAAAGGTAAAGGGAAAACTCCAGTGCTTGAGCAAGAAGAGGAAAGCTCAGAAGAAGAACCATTGGATGAAGACAGAGCTTACAGGAAAAAGGTGAAGAATCTAAGACTCCTTCACGTTGCCAAATAATTCGAACAGAAAAAAACTCGTGGCCCTGGAGGGTCAAGTGGTGGTGCACTATCTACACCAGTTCCTGATGCGGTTAATCAACCCGATAAGGGAACTGGTACCACCACCCACGAACAACAACAAAGGCAACTGGAGGACTCTATCACTTATGAATTTGAGGAACCAGAAAGGGAGAAGTCTGAGAAAATTTCTGATGAAGATGATGAGGTTGCAGCTAAAGAAAAAGCAGATAAAGAAGCTCAGGCTCAAGCAGATGAAGAAGCCAGGATCAAGGCTAAAGAATTGGCTAAGTCTGGACAAGATGACGAAGTTGATTATGATGATTTTCTTCTAAACAGCTCAGCACGCTCCAAGGAAGAAACTTTTGAGCCACCAAAAGACCCTGAGTCTCCTCATGTCTCATCATCATCAGACTCGTCTTCTCACTCTTCACTTCCACCATCCAAAGGCACAACCAGATCCACATCCAAGTCAGTGAAGAAACCAACCGACTCTTGGATATCCCGGGCTAAGACAAAGATTGTCAATGCTGTCAAGCAAGTCAGGAAGAAAGACGTAACCAACAAAAAGCTGAATCAACTCGCTGACAGTATCCATCTTCTACATGACGAGATAGACAAGATGTCAAGTGAAAGGGAGTATATCCAGAAGTTTATGCAACGTGATGTCCAAGGGGAACTGAACGAGATGATTAAGGGATATACTCACAAGTTCCTTCTCGACACTGTTCCTGGCGTGACAAGAGAGATGTTCAACAGACAACTCTATCCGAATCTTATGCAATTAGCCAAGCAAACTGTAAGATCAACACCTCTAACCGTAACAATCAACCCAACTGATCCTATAGTGTTCTCTGATGCTGAATTGGTTTCCAGGCTGGTAACGCAAATGTCAAAACGATCTGCAACATTTACTTCTGACGAAGGTAAACTGTTTGAAGCATTTCTGGAATACCAACTCAAAACAGCATGCAGAGTAGAAGCTGAAAGGCCTAAGCATCCAAGAGACGATGACGATAAGGATAAGGAGCCTAAACGTCCAAAGAAGTCTGGTGAACCCTCCTCTATGCCACCACCACCCCAAAGGAATCCAACACAAAGACGATCCCCTCCACGCTCTTCTGCTGATAAACCTCAGGACTCTGAGTTACCACCATCCACAGAGAAAATTGGTGATCATTTCGAATACACTGGTGGTGACGATGAGGAGATCTTAGAACCCCAACAACAACCCACCTCTCCCGACACAACAAAGAAACCAGCATCCTCATCAAAGCCCATGAAGAAGAAGAAGCCGACTAAGACTGATGTTGTCTCATGGCTAGATGACAATACAACCGCTGAATACGACTGGTTTTCTCAACTTTGTGATGCTACTCCCCCAATACCAGAAGGTCAAGAAATGGTAGATGGCCGTACCATGGAGCATGTCAAGTTATTACAAGAAAATTTTAAAGTGAAGAAGATGACGAAGGCTGACCTCAAGCGAATAAAAAATGATGCCTTTCAACTGCTCAAAGATAGCTCCGAAAGTGCAATTGAAGTGGAATACCACCTCGACAACATTGCACGAGCCATGTCGAACAACATCGATTGGTTCACAATCCCAAAGCTAACATCGACTTCACTCGCATAGACAAAGCTCCATACTACACTGATTGGACCAGACGTCTACCCATAATTGGCCGTCTGGATCAACCACAGATTCCATTCCGCTACTTCTTCAACAAAGACCTGGAATTTCTTCTACACGGTAGCGATGTATATAAGAAATACGCTACATCACTTACACTTTTGTTCTCGGCAGCAATATACTCAAACAGCATAGCAATCGAGGAAAATGCCACCTACATGTTCTCTGACACTGTGGAAAAGTATGGTCTTGATGCAATGTATGGGATTCATCACTGGCCTGAACGCCGAAGAATCTACTACAAGAGCTGCCAGGTACTCACATCAAAGCATGAAGTGTCAAGTGATAAAGGGATCGTTGCTATCAAGCATGTCACTCTCTCGTCTAAATGGGACTACACATTTCTCAAGAAAATAGTGGTCAAAAGACAAGACGAAGAGGACTATGAATTCTGTGAAGCGGACTTTCATAGATTGTCTCTCAACCACATTGAAGATATGTATCTTGCCAAGGTACAGGGATGAATGAGACATTTCTCTACAGAAATACAACGTGAATACATCAAGTCCTTGCTCATCTTCATCAGAAGCATAGTGATCCAAGAGCGTGTAGAAGACATACAACTTCCCGTGGAATCGTATCAGACGCGTGTTAACCTCACTAAACCACAGCTCGACCTTCCCGACATTAACCATCTTCCTCAATACACCCTCATCAGCAAACCATTTGGAGTAGTCTACCGTAGTGAACTACACCGAAATTGCTTAATGGCGTGTTAATATCTTCATAAGTTTGGGGATCATACACTGAAGAAAGTCAGGGATGGGTTAGCTTACCAGTTAAAGGCAATACAACAAGGCATTGGGTCACCGAAGAGATGGAATTCAAGGGAGAGAAGGGATGTGAAGAAGATCATCACGCGGATTGATGAAAGGTTGTTTAGAAGGGATCATTTCAGAACTTTGTAGAGTTTCATAGGAGGTCATCCCAGCATATCTCTCACAGGCTACCAACGTCCAGAACGCATTCCTGGAGTTATTGCTGGACTACCGGATTCTCCTGGTAACCCTTGATTCGTTTCTCTCATATTTTTGGACGTGTGATTTTTATTCTGACAATGACTTGTGCACACATAACAGTGTACAACCCGTACTTGTAATGAAAGGACCCTGTGGTACGCTTCAGTGCCACAATCCTACAAAAGGAGCGAAAGCTTCTTACTTTTGAGTAAAACTTATCAAAACTTTCACTTTTCAAAGTTTTGCTCAAAAGAACAAGTACTCGTTGAGGGGGAGTATTTGCTTAAAACTTTGTTCACAAATTGTTCTTCATGGTGATCTTCCCGCAAAACTCGAAATGGACATATTTGATATCAAAATTTCGTCAAAAATAACATTTATATGCCATTTTTTAGGGGGAGAAAAATTATGTGATAAGAAATATGTTGTGAAATTGCAAATGAATCATTGTGCTACAGACTTAACCAATGAATTGACGAGATCTTAAATGTTAGTAACTCGAAAGGACTTGTCCGAGTAGAATGTACCATACGAGAAACTCTTGGTAGACATGAACTTTGACGGGTTTGACAACCTTTCGAGGTTTGTCTACACCTTCAAGGTAGTTATTAGAGCTAGTTGTCACCTAAAAGCTGACAATGTATCTCTTTAACTATGCTACGTAACCGTGTCTCGCGGGGGATTGTCTATCTTGAGTTGATCAATTCAAAAGTGCGCGCTCTTCTCTCACCGTGCAGATTTCTGTCAAAACACTTAAGCACGTGTGGAGGGGGAGTATTTCTGCAAATTATAAAACTCTCGAAGTATTACAAAATGTTTCTTACTTATAAATACTTGAGAGTTTTTCATGCAAATTGGTTTTGTGGCAATGGAGTTATAAGGTGATTAAGGTTAGGAATAACCGTCCTATGATCCGCCAGAGCCGGAGGGATCTACCCAAGGACACCACCAATAGTTAGAATTAGAAGTCCTTAGGTTTGATTAAAAAAAGGAGAAAATGAGAATCGGAGAAAGAAGGAGTTGAAGAATTAAAAAGAAAAGTAAAGAAATGGGTGAAAAGAAATAGCCCTCCAGATTATTCAACTTAGGGCAGACACCGGGTTCAATTCATATGCTACTGGTTGTCACTTGATGACACCGGTATTAAAGATCAAAGTCGTCATGGACCCAGTGACGCATGCACTAAACCTTCTTAGCCACTCAAGTTTCTCTCAACAGAAGCTTGTTTCATTCTCACAGGAAACCCTACGTAAACTATCGGCTTTCTCTTAGAGATTGTTGGTATTGAAGAAGGAGACCCTCTCCCTAGTCTCCGCTCAGGAAAACCAAAGCGCACTATTGAGTCTAGAGCCACGAGATTCATCAAAAGATCTCTTAGGTACACTTGACAATTCGTCGCTTGTCGTTCAACAATAAGAACACAAGTGATATATTATCGTGTCTTTCACAGATCTTAGCAATCTGTCAAGAACATTTATGAGAGGTTCACACATGTGATCCTCAGTAATTGAATGGAAACTCCTGCCAGGGTCAACATCAAACAGCCCTGACAGCAGGTCACTTCGGTAACTCCCCCTGGATTACGCTTAGTGTGTCTCAAATGGTCTACAGTCGTGAGGTGATGCTTCGGTGTACCTCAGCGGCTCATCTGAACTGTAGATGTATTTCGGTACATCGCGTTATCTTACTTGTGGGACTCCAGTTCAGGAACAGCCTTTGTGAGAATTAGAGTTGTGTTTTCACACTATGCTGTTAACACTCTCGAAGTTCAAACTTGTAAGTGTTGGATTATTTTGTTGGGTTTATTGATTTGATGATACAAAACAATAAAAGAATGAAATATCAAGGGCTTAAAGAGAAAGAGATGAAACCTACAAAAAGATGGAAGGACTTGCTTGCAAAAGAAGATTTATTATTTAGTCCTTCATAGTATTTTGTAAACCCTAATCCTCTAGTATATAAAGAGGACATGGGGTGTAGGTTTTATACAAGTCTTCCATAATGTAGACTAGTAAAGGTGTGTGTGTGTGTTCTAGGGCGTCGTTCATTGTAAACGCCTAGAACTAGTTATCCCTAAGATCTGAGATGGCTTAGATCCCTGTTACAGTTAGGTAACACGTTATATTCTGATCAATATATAATTGGGGAAGATGTGGAAAAACCTTGTGTCGATAATAATGATGTTTGTTTTAATTCCGCTGCATGAACATGTTTATTATCATTGTTATTGTTAAACCCTAGTGCTCTAAATGGTCCAAGGAGTTTATCAAACTCTACAATTGGTATCAGAGATTGGGGAGCTCGTTACCTAGGGATTCGCAAGGTTTTTCGATGAAGAAGATGGACAAATTCGAAGTTGGTACAAAGTTCGTATTTTTCTGCAGCACTGTTTTTAAAACGCTATAACTTTTTCGTTAACCGTTGGATCGTGAGACGTTTGCTATATATTAATCTAACTTTTCACCGAAGGGATTGTCGATCTGAGCTCTCTATCAAAAGTTATTGCTATATATTAATCTAACTTTTCACCGAAGGGATTGTCGATCTGAGCTCTCTATCAAAAGTTATTCAGTGTCGAAGTTAGCTGCAGAAACTGGTTTAATAATTCGAATTTTTGGGATTTTTAGGGTTTTCATACATATTCAACTTCTTGAATTTGTTTTAATTGTTCTAATTCTTGATGGAGGTTGTTTATACGTTGTGTGGTGTCTTTAATTTATGGAAGAAAGTAGCTTTGATGGTGTTTTGATTCGAAACCACTGCTAGTGTTATCGAAACCACTGCTAGTGTTTTCTCGAAACCACTACTAGTGTTTTCTCGAAACCACTGCTAGTGTTTTTCGTAACCACTGCTAGTGTTCACTCGTTACCACTGCTACTTTGTTTGAAATCCACTGTTATGCTAGAGTGTTTCTACTGTTTATATTCTCTATTTGTTGATAACAAAAAGGGGAAGATATGAGAAGAGATAGCATGGATTAAGGGGAAGACAAGATTTGTTTCATTCATGGTGAGATTTAATTATCTCAACTTCTGCTACTTCGTCTAAGGAAGTTCGTACAAGAACCGTGTTTGTTTTGTCATCATCAAATAGGGGAAGGTTGTTGGGTTTATTGATTTGATGATACAAAACAATAAAAGAATGAAATATCAAGGGCTTAAAGAGAAAGAGATGAAACCTACAAAAAGATGGAAGGACTTGCTTGCAAAAGAAGATTTATTATTTAGTCCTTCGTAGTATTTTGTAAACCCTAATCCTCTAGTATATAAAGAGGACATGGGGTGTAGGTTTTATACAAGTCTTCCATAATGTAGTCTAGTAAAGGGGTGTGTGTGTTCTAGGGCGTCGTTCATTGTAAACGCCTAGAACTAGTTATCCCTAAGATCTGAGATGGCTTAGATCCCTGTTACAGTTAGGTAACACGTTATATTCTGATCAATATATAATTGGGGAAGATGTGGAAAAACCTTGTGTCGATAATAATGATGTTTGTTTTAATTCCGTTGCATGTACATGTTTATTATCATTGTTATTGTTAAACCCTAGTGCTCTAAAAGGTCCAAGGAGTTTATCAAACTCCACAATTGGTATCAGAGCCTTAAGGGGAACTTCCCTATTGTACAAATTATTGTTATGGTTTTTTTTGTCACACACACAATTGGTATCATGATAGGTGTACAAATAACAGGTGCAATGATAGGTGTAGAAATAGCTGAGGTTTTACTTAAATTGATCAAAGTACTTGCAGCTTCTTTCTCAACTTCTTTAGGTTTAGGTGATGATACAGAGAGGGTTGTAACAATAGTGGAAGTAGTTAGAACAGCAGTGGGTACAATAGCCATTTCTGAAACTACAGCAGTGGTTTCAATGGTACTATCCATGGTTGCAGACACACTAGCAGTGGTTGTGTTCTGCATCACTTCATCGTCTACCACAGTCTTCAAATTTTCAAGAACAGCCTCATTCCTAGCTTTATCAGATACCAAAAATTCTTGATCTCCACTATCAACATCTTCTTCTATAGATACATCTACAGCCTCCCCTGAATTCATGCCTTCACTCCTCCCCTGTTTGGATACATCCTCCACATTCAGAGCTGGAGAGGAGTCCACCTTCTTTTTCATCCTTCTCATTGTTCTCAAAACAGCAATCCCAGGTCTTCTTACTTTCTCCAAAACCAATACCCTGTGCTTCAATCGCCTAATATCTTTTCCTTGAAACACAATCAACTCCTGTAGACCTGAAATTGTATCCTCCATTTTGGCACATTTATCCGTCAATTCATTAAAACGTTCAATAATATCCTCCCCACTTCGACCTGTGTGAACTGGTCCGAGAGGTGGTTCATTGGAAAAGTCATTATGTACCAGCTTAGGATCCGTCAATTCAGTTTCATGTTCCAAACTATCCTCATCACTTCGAGCTATGTTAACTGCTCCGAGAGGTGAATCCTTGGATATAGTAAACATAGCACCAGACCTTGCTTGATCATCTATGCACCCTATAGTAGCTAGTTGGCTAGGGATTCCTCCACATGTGTTAAGTTCCAAGGAACTCTCCACATTAGGAGTTGCCAAAGGTTGGGTCTTATTTATGTTTCCACTATCCTGACCAGCATCTAAGCATGAATCAGTAGTGGAAGCCCTTCCAATCATGTCACCTCCACTCCATGTGACAGCCTCATGAACAACACCCTAACACCAGCCTGAGGTAGCTTGGTGCCCTTCAGTCTCCTAGTCCAGAAAATTGGTTTAACAGTGGTTTGAGGTGTACTAGCAGTGGGTTCAGATGTACTAGCAGTGGGTACAGTTACTAAAGGTTGTGATTCAAGACTTTCATCAAACTCAGGATCAGTAGGCAAAGTAAGCATATGGGGAAATAAAGGAACATCTCTAATTTGTACATTATGTGGCTGATTCCTCATATGTGCAAAAACCTTAGGAAGCATATGATGTACTTCATACCCCCTAGTATGCTCAACAGGTTCCTTTATTTGATTATCCACAATCAGTTGAACAAACCTAGGATATAAATAGTATTTACCTTTCTTCCTAATGTTTTGTACTAGCCCCTCATATATCATCCTAGACCAATTAAACTTCCTTCCATCAGACAAACAAATAATGGCAGTAGCAATTTTTGAAGGAAATTCATTAAACCCAGTGGTCTTACTACTCATACACATCAACAAGGTGTGAATCAAAAACTTCCATTGCTTTGAAAACAAACTCTTAAAAAATTGTACCTTATTACCCCTGTGTGTATATCCTAACCTTTCCAAACCAGCAACTATCTCAGCATCAGAAAGGTTTACAATACCATCAGCATCATCAAACTTTAAAACTTTCCTAATGATCTCCTCAGTAACAGAAATAGCATTCTCATCCACAACAGTGCTAAACACTTCTACTCCATCAACCTCTTCAAGCTTAGCATTCCTCCAGAACTGATGTATGTAGGCTTTAAGAATGGTTGGTGTGACTGTCAAGGCATAGTGAATAGGACTGTGAATAAGAAAATCAATCATTTGATGAAAACCTTCAGATCGATTGTTTTTTATGAGGTTAGCAACAAGGTTATGTGTGTTGGAGTACTGGGTCGCCATTGTGATGGATGATGGGTATGATATGGGTTTGTGAATTATGCAAAGGAAAGTGATTAGGGTTGATGTAGAGCGCCAAGTTGAAGTGATTTGAAGACCAATGAATGATCCATCCGTGATTTTGGGGAGATAAATACACTTTCGCCAAAGTTACCAAACAACCCCTGTAGTATCCAGAAACAAGTAGCATGCTATCAATGGTTTGAAGACCTCTATCCGTGGATTGATACATACTATCAGTGGATACAGAGTGTCACTCCAATTGACTAAGAAATACAGCAAGCAAATCTGTGTCAAAACAAAAATATCTCACAAAAATATGAAGGATTCTCACTATCTTTTTTTTTTTTTTTTTTAATAATTATTAGCAGCTAAACGTATCACCAGCTCAAATGTAAAC
>BPTQ01000006.1:106960397-107087936 GCA_019973895.1 Chrysanthemum seticuspe | reverse complement strand
GAATAAACTAGTGAAAAGACATAATTGAATTAATGAAGCAAAGACTTATCTTGATGTAAGATAGGGTTAAAAACCCTAAAATACTGTACAAGACACCTTAGGTTCGGTTTTAGGTTTTCACTCCAAAGACTCTCCACATAAAGACTAAAAAATTCGGATTCTATATATAAGATTACAATTGCGACGGCGTCACCTTATGTTTAGTGACGCCGTCGTGTCACCGCCATTAGGGTTTCGTCTTGGCCACGTTAACCTTGCGACGGCGTCACCTTATGACCGTGACGCCGTCCTCTTCAGCTTCTGACGTCGTCTGGATTGCATCTAGGCCGTCTGAGTAGCGACGGCCTACTCTTTCACCACTAGACGCCGTCTCTTGAAAATACGAGTTTTGAGTTCTGTCCCGTCACAATAATTTTGGGACGGCGTCACCAATAGCACCTGACGCCGTCGCCTTCTAACTTCAGCAACTGTGAGTGCCTTGATTTCGACTTTGGCCATTTTCTTCATATATTCGCGCCTTTCCGTCCAAATAAGTGCCATTCCAGCATTTTGCCTTCACGAGACCTAAAAAGTGAAAAGGAACGATATTAAGCAATAACGGATACAAAAGTGATCAAATAAGGACTTAAACGACCCCTCAAAATGGTACCTTTTAAAACCTTATCAAGTGGTCACTTCAAATTGTCTACATAAGGGTTGATAAAAATAGTCAGAGAGAGTCTTCAGCAAGTTGATTCTCACAAGAGTTCAAGTGTTCTTCTCATTAAGATTTCAAGTTTTTGGGCTTATATTTGTTGCTAATTCTGAAGTATCAAAACCAGAAAGGGGCAAGGAGACACACATCTAGACACAAAGCGAGTAAACTTGATGAACTTAATTCTTCTTAGTGATTGAAGATATCCCGGGAAGACAAATGTTATTGTGGAAAACTAGAAGGGGGGGTTGAATAGTTTTGCCGATTTTAAGTTGATTTCAAAAACTTTAGATTCGATATTATGTGAAATCGTGTGGATGTTGAGAACGTATAGATCTAATGATAATGTAAGTAAATAAACAAAGATAAGGGATAGAAATGACACAACCGATTTATAGTGGTTCGGCTACAAGGACACCTTCCTTGCCCTACTCCACTCCCCGAGTCACCTACTCGAGAGTTCAAGCACTATGTCAACAAACTCCTTCACTTGGCGGAGAAGCCTTCACAACGTTGCTTACACTTTATCCGGTACAAAGCTAGATACCGAGTCCGCAGCACGGTGGACCAAACCAACACAACTATTACACAACAAATATGTGAAATATCAAATACAAGATCTTCGCTACAGAAATATTGCGGAGTGACAAATCAATCAAGGACCCCTTGCTTGGATGACTTGTAGAATGCTCATGATCTCGCCTTAGAGAAGGACCTATATGAGAATCACAAATAGAAAGAAAAGAAGAACAACTCTCTAGATCAAGAGATCTATATGTTAGAAGAGAATGAGAGTGTATGAGAGATTTAGTAAGAAGAGGGGTGAGATCTAATGAAGAAATGGCTCTCTATTTATAGGCAAATTTCCTCACTGTTCACACGGATCCCACGGATCCCTTCCACTTGGGATCCGGCTAGCACAAAGCTAGGGATCCGTGGAATGCTCCTCTTTGCCCATGGGTTTTTTGGTTATGGGTCATGGGTTGGTCCATGGGTTATATCTAGATTCAATGTATCTAAGTATACATTGTATCAAGTCTCTTTGGGTATGGGTTAAGATCCATGGGTTGTGATTTTTACCCATCCTAATTAACTATTACAACAAATGCTTTTGTTACTACATTTTTGTATTTAAAAGATTATATGTAAATGCTTTACAAAAATAACATTTATCCTTATAATTATACTTAAGACAACATTATATATGTTATCAACAAAACACAAAGAGATCGCAAGATATTAATAAACGTTTTTACGGTTTATTTGTATTAACAATCTCCCCCTTTTTGTTGATGACAAAATATAATGTTATGATGAGTAAAACTTAAGAATAGATGTAAGTTTTGAAAGCTCCTAAGTTTTACTTCTTCTCCCCCTTTTTGTCGAAAAAAAAAGTTAACCCTTGGAGGAAAAAGTAGTCTACTTACTCCCCCTTGACGGTAGCTCCCCCTAGTTTGGGGCGTCAAGAGAAAAAAAATCTACAAAAGAAAGTTAGTAACATGCTTAATTGATCTTATGGTTGTCGAGAAACAAGATAGGGAGCCAAGGTATGTAAACAAGGCCTTGTAATAAAACGACAAATTGTAGTGGTAGTTAAGCCACTTACAAGCATGTGAAAATAAGAACAAGACTTGTTCTTGAAAATGACAAAAAAATATAAAAAGTGAAAAATAGTAGTAGAGATTCCTTCCATGCTTGCATAAGGTTATGGATGGAGGTTTTGATGAGTAATTGTATTGATGCGATCAAGGATGAGGTTGAGTATGAAACGCATTTCTTCCCTAACTTCTATTGCAGTTTCCCTAGTGGATTGGCAATGTTCACAATGTAAATGATGTGGGTAATGAGTGCGGAAATTTTACGGGTTGTTTTGATTTGAGTTATGCGGAAGTTGTGGTGGAAAAATAGGAAAATATGGATCAAAATCCGGAATGTTTGTATGTGGTTGTGGAAAAGAACCTAGATGTTCTTGTAATGTGATGGGAGCTAGAGGTGGTGATGTTTCAAGATCTTGAAAAATAGTATTTGGTGATGTGGGGGGTGTGGAAAAGACTATTTCTTTTTCTTTAGGTTGGGTAGATCTTGTTGGAGTCCTAAGGAGTTCCAAAAGAGTTATTTTAGGTGGTGATGAGGGTGGTGCTATAATGGAAGCATCTTGTGGTGAGTTATTTGAGGATGAATCATTTGAGGTTGGTTTTGCTAAACAACAAGATCGGATACTAATCCGGGCGGATATCCTAGCATTTGATTGTGGTATTTTGGATGGTGGAAGTACAAAGGTTTGGATATCATGATTGTTTGTACTAGATGATTCTCCTAAAGGGTTTTTGGATGTCATTATGAAGTGTGTTTGTGAGAAGGAGATGGAGTATGCAAGCATTTTGGGAGTTATATATATATAGAAAAACAACACATTGTAATGAATGCTTGACCCAAAATGTGGATTAAAATCTAATGATTAGATATGAATTCAAGGCATGTGATCATGAGAACACAAGCATTAAAGAGCATACTCCCAAAAATAAGACAAATGTGGATATTTCATCCAAAATGAAAAAATAGAAGTTGAAAACAGCTTCTGAATACACGGATCCCACGGATCCTTCCCATGAGGGATCCGTCCAGCATGAAGGCTGGGATCCGTGGGTTTGGTGTTTCAGGCAGTACAAAATTCTCCTTTTGGAAATATTTTTGCCTATTGTGTGCCTATATGCAAACTATTTGGAGTTGCGGTTATCTCGACCCCTAAAACGAAATAAAAACTAAACTAGAAGTATAAAAAGTATCCTATTGAGATAACCCGAAAACACATATTTAGTACATAAGTACGTAATCTTGTGTTGTCAATGCTCCTAATTCATTGTAGCTTAAATGAATGTACCCGAAAACACATATTAGTTATGTGTCCCCTTTAGCATTCAAAAGACATGAGATGCAATGAAAACGGGTTTTTACTTTGTATTAATAATGAAAAAGTGATTTGTCCTAGACGTGAGAAATTGCTTTTGTGAAATTGATATGGGAAGGTATCATCCTTTTAGAAAACATTGTGAAAGTAGATTTTCTTTGAAAATGTGTATATAAAAAGTAGGAGAGCTATAAGTAAAAACTTATCTTTGGGTTTTGAAAATTCCCGTATTGTTTGTGAGTTGTGCGTGAAATAGAGATCCTAGACTCAGAGGGAAGAAGGCTAGTGTTTACATACCTTGTAGAGTCAAAAATAAATTACGACGTGTGTTCCATTAAACCAAGACCAAGACGAAGTAGGTTGAATTGTTCCCGCTTCAACGGTTTAGTGAGGACGTCGGCTATGTTATCTTCGGATGCTACCTTCTCAATAGAAATGTTCCCCTTTTGAACATTGTCTCTTAAGAAGTGATGACGAATCTCTATATGCTTGGTGCGAGAATGCAATACCGGATTCTTGCTTAAGTCGATGGCACCTTTGTTATCACATAGAATGGCTATGTCGCTTAGATGAATGTCGTAGTCTACTAACGCTTGTTTCATCCATAGTGCTTGTTGGCATGCTTTGCCGGCGGAGACGTACTCGGCTTCGGTTGTTGATATTGCTAGAGCCATTTGTTTCTTAGAAAACCACGATGTTAAACAACATCCCATGAAAGTACACACCCCACTTGTACTTTTTCTATCAACGTAATCCACTGCATGGTCAGAATCTGCATATACAATTGTTTCTACACCCGTGCCCTTAGGATACCATAATCCTAATTGTGTTGTACCCTTAATGTATCTAAAAATTCTTTTTACGGCTTCTAGGTGTGAAGTTTTGGGGTTTTCTTGAAACCTAGCACATAAGCAGACACTAAACATGATATCCGGCCTACTTGCCGTGAGGTAGAGGAGACTACCTATCATGCCACGATATTTAGTATTATCTACGGATTCGCCGTCATCATCTTTTGTGAGTTTGGTGTCGGATGACATGGGTGTCCTAATTGGTTTCGACTCTTCTAGACCAAATTTCTTTAACATCTCCTTGATGTATTTAGATTGATTGAAGAAGATACCATCTTCTACTTGTTTAATTTGTAGACCAAGAAAGAAACTAAGTTCTCCCATCATACTCATCTCGAACTCGTCATGCATGATTTTAGACAAATCATCACACATGTCTTGACAAGTGGATCCGAATATAATATCATCTACGTATATTTGTACTATGATTATGTGTGACTCCTTTTTCTTAGTAAAAAGTGTGTTGTCAACTAACCCCATGGTATAGTTATGTTTAATTAAAAAGGACTTGAGTCTATCATACCAAGCTTTTGGAGCTTGTTTAAGACCATAAAGGGCTTTCTTTAATTTATAAACGTGTTTGGGTTTTTCAAAATCGATGAAGCCCGGAGGTTGAGCTACATATACTTCTTCATTAATAAGACCATTTAGAAAAGCGCTTTTGACATCCATTTGATAAAGCTTTAGATCATTAGCACAAGCATACGCAAGAAGTATTCTTATAGTCTCTAATCTAGCCACGGGGGCATAGGTCTCATCAAAGTCTATTCCTTCTTGTTGGTTATACCCTTGGGCAACGAGTCTAGCCTTGTTCCTAGATACTACTCCGTTTGCATCTAATTTGTTTTTATACACCCATTTTGTTCCTATTACGGTTTGATTACTAGGTGGAGGGACAAGTGTCCAAACATCGTTATAAACAAATTGATTTAATTCTTCTTGCATAGCCATTACCCAACTTTCATCTTTTATGGCTTCTTGTGTGTTCTTAGGTTCTATAGTTGAAACAAAACAAAATAAGCTACTTAGGTTTTGAACTTGAGACCTTAATGTTCGTTCGTTTAGCTTTCCTATGACCTTATCTACGGGGTGATCTTTGGACTCTTTAATGTTTGTGATTTCACTAATTGAAGGTTCATCTTCTTCGTTAATCTTTTTCTTAATTACAATAGCTTCACTTTCTATGATCTCGTCATCGACAAGAGGTGGAGAGGGTTTGGGTGGACTTTCATCAAATTTTATGTTTAATGACTCTTCTACCTTCATTGTTTCTTTGTTTAATATGACGTAAGCTTTGCTATTAGGCGAGTAACCTAAAAAGATACCTTCGGTTGATTTAGGATCAAATTTTGTAAGGTAATCTTTAGTGTTAAGAATGAAGCATTTGCTTCCAAAGACTCTAAAATGATTTAAAGTAGGCTTTTTGCCTCGGAGTAACTCATATGGAGTTTTACCTAAGATTGGTCTAATTAAGACTCGATTGAGTATGTATGTTGAGGTATCAACAGCATTACACCAAAATTTTTGAGGTATGGATTGTTCGTTAAGCATGGTTCTACTCATTTCTTGAAGGGTTCTATTCTTTCTTTCTACTACCCCATTTGATTGTGGAGTGCGTGGAGCCGAGAAGTTGTGAGTAATACCATTAGCGTCACAAAAAGCTCCGAATTGCACTTCATTATCGAATTCCCTACCATGATCCGTCCTAATAGACACTATGGGTTTTCCTAGTTGTCTTTGGATCTTTTTACTTAATATTTCAAAATAGTTAAAGGTTTCCGTTTTGTTCTTTAAAAATTTTGTCCAAGTATACCTAGAGTAGTCATCCACTATTACCAAAGTATAGTAGTTGCCTCCATAACTTTGGATAGCGGATGGACCAAATAAATCCATATGTAGTAATTCTAGACACCTAGTTGTGGACACCATGTTTTTAGCTTTATGACTCGAGTGAGCTTGTTTTCCTATATTGCAAGCATCACAAAAACGATGTTCATATTTTAACTTAGGTAGATCTCTTACTAGATCTTTGGATGATAGCGATTGAAGAAGTCGCATATTGGCATGACCCAATCTTCGATGCCATAAGGTCGAAGTATCATCCATAGAGGTAAGACATAGTTTGTCTTTAGGTTCATTACCGATTTTAATGACATAGACTCCATGTTTCCTAATTCCTCTTCCTATGGTTATGCCATTTTTAAGCATCTTACTACCGGTTTCGGTAAAAAGTACATTGCACTTTTTATCACATATTTGTCCTATACTTAAGAGACTAAAGTTTAGGTTTTCTACGTGACACACATCGTTAATGGTTAGATATTTGTTAGAAACTGTACCTTTACCGATGATTCTACTTTTGCTATTTCCAAACACCACATTACCTCCATTAACGGATTCATATGTGGAGAATAGATCCCTATTGCCGGTCATGTGCCTCGTGCACCCGCTATCCTTGACCCATTCATCGGGGTCTAGGTCGACCTTTAAGCACACCTAAAACAATAATAAACTCAAAAGTTTGGTCCCCATTTATTCATGGGTCCATTAGTGTTAAACATTCCATTCATGTTAGACATGTATGGATAAGATGAGTATGCATTCCATGGAGCAAAGTTTTGAAAAGAGAAACCGTTTTGCATATTAGGGTTCCATCCCATTTGATGGTTACTTCTTGGATAAACGTTATTAGGTCTCCTAGATGCATTATGTTTTTGAAAAGATGGTGCTTTGTTTCTTGCAAAAGTAGGATTAATTTTTGGAGGTGGATGTCTAGTGGTGACATGAGTTGGTTTCTTCCTATTTACGATAACGAACTCGTTTTTAGATGATGAAGCTATGTTATTACCACTAGTTGTCACAGCAGATCCACGGATCCCAGTTTGTACACTAGCCGGTTCCCTTTTTAGGGGATCCGTGGGATCCGCCACAACAGTGGCTGGTTTTTCTAATTCTTTAACAAATTTTGTTTCTTTACTTTCACTAGTTGATGAATCAAGTTGTTGTATGCCTAGACCTTTTTGGTTGTTGCCGATTTTAACACCATCGAGTATCGTATCTAAGGTGTTTGTACTCATTCTAGCAATTTTAGAATCTAAATGATCAACTAGTGTTTGAAGTTGAACACAAAGTTCACATTCACCACTTGCTATTTTACCCTTTTCCAAACATTTTAGTTTTGCTTTTAATTCTATGACTTCTTTATCTAAACGTTGGTTTTGACTCTTTAAAAGCTTGTTTTTGTTAATTAGTTTTAAGCTAATATTGCATAGTTTATCATATTCATTATGCAATGAGTCATCATCAAGTGATGAACTACTATAGTATTCGTGACATACCTCGTCATTTGCCATGAGACAAATTTCTTCGTCCTCCTCGTCGCTCATTCCCCACGTGCCGCTCACGAATTCCTTTTGATCATCCCGTTTGGGACACTTACTAATAAAGTGGTTTGGGTCCCCACATTTAAAGCAAGTACGATCATCTTTTGGCTTTTCGTCCTCTTTGTTTTTCCGAAAGCCTTTTTTATCGTCATACGGTTGTTTGACGTATCTACCCTTTCTTCTAAAGAACTTTTTAAAGTCCCTTACCGCCATAGCGTACTCTTCGTCTTCACTACTCGAAGATGAGCTCTCCTCATCGCTCAAAATCTTTTTGGCTTTAAGGGCAAGAGATTTGTGTTTCTCTTTCACCTTTGAGGCTTCGGAATCTTTAGCAAGGACAAGCTCGTAGACTTTTAGGTTGCCTATGAGTTCATCGAGGGTGAGAATTGTCAAATCTTTTGACTCTTCGATTGCCGTCACCTTGGATCTCCACTTTGATGGAAGTGCCCTTAGATATCCCCTAACATGGTTACGGCTAGAAAAGGATTCATCAAGTGCTTGTAAAGATGTAATAATAGTATTAAAGTTAGCAAATGAATGATCTATAGTTTCCTCATCCGATATTGAAAATTGTTCATATTGTTGAACAAATAGATCAATTTTATTATTTTTAACTTGTTGGTTGCCTTGATGAGTTACAACTAAAGAATTCCAAATTTCTTTAGAGGTTTTAAGCATAGAAATTCTTTCGAATTCCTTTTTCGGTAAATCATTATATAAAACCATTTTTGCTTCACTATTTTTAGAAAGCTTTTTCTTCATTTCATCATTTAGTTTATCGTGAGGTATGTGAACTAAATTTCCTTTATCATCATTTGAGGTAGCCTCAAAATCACCTTCAACAATAATGTACCAAAGATTAATATCTTTAGACTTCACATATGTTTCGAATCTATTTTTCCAATATATAAAACCATTAGTTTCAAGTAGTGGTGGTCGTTGCATAGATTGCCCTTCCTTATAATTTTCAGAACCCATAGTGATCGAAAAGTTTTTAAAATACAATTTTATTTTAAAACTTTTATAAACTTAGCTCTGATACCAATTGTGGAAAACTAGAAGGGGGGTTGAATAGTTTTGCCGATTTTAAGTTGATTTCCAAAACTTTAGATTCGATATTATGTGAAATCGTGTGGATGTTGAGAACGTATAGATCTAATGATAATGTAAGTAAATAAACAAAGATAAGGGATAGAAATGACACAACCGATTTATAGTGGTTCGGCTACAAGGACACCTTCCTTGCCCTACTCCACTCCCCGAGTCACCTACTCGAGAGTTCATGCACTATGTCAACAAACTCCTTCACTTGGCGGAGAAGCCTTCACAACGTTGCTTACACTTTATCCGGTACAAAGCTAGATACCGAGTCCGTAGCACGGTGGACCAAACCAACACAACTATTACACAACAAATATGTGAAATATCAAATACAAGATCTTCGCTACAGAAATATTGCGGAGTGACAAATCAATCAAGGACACCTTGCTTGGATGACTTGTAGAATGCTCGTGATCTCGCCTTAGAGAAGGACCTATATGAGAATCACAAATAGAAAGAAAAGAAGAACAACTCTCTAGATCAAGAGATCTATATGTTAGAAGAGAATGAGAGTGTATGAGAGATTTAGTAAGAAGAGGGGTGAGATCTAATGAAGAAATTGCTCTCTATTTATAGGCAAATTTCCTCACTGTTCACACGGATCCCACGGATCCCTTCCACTTGGGATCCGGCTAGCACAAAGCTAGGGATCCGTGGAACGCTCCTCTTTGCCCATGGGTTTTTTGGTTATGGGTCATGGGTTGGTCCATGGGTTATATCTAGATTCAATGTATCTAAGTATACATTGTATCAAGTCTCTTTGGGTATGGGTTAAGATCCATGGGTTGTGATTTTTACCCATCCTAATTAACTATTACAATAAATGCTTTTGTTACTACATTTTTGTATTTAAAAGATTATATGTAAATGCTTTACAAAAATAACATTTATCCTTATAATTATACTTAAGACAACATTATATATGTTATCAACAAAATACAAAGAGATCGCAAGATATTAATAAACGTTTTTACGGTTTATTTGTATTAACAGTTATGACCGCAGAGAAACTCAAGGTTTTACTCATCAAGGCTTTTTGTGTTATTAGTCCAACGACGTGGGGGAAGTGATGTAATAGAAAGTTTCTGAAGATAAAAGAGGTACACAAGTGTGTGATTCATTGGGGAGAGAGATTGTGTACATTGGGATGCTCAGCTGTTTCACTTAAGTGCTTAATCAGTGATTCAGAGATATAATCACTTATCCCGGAGTTGACATCCGCAGAGATTGTCGCCCGCAGAGATAATCAGTGACTTGGCCTGCTTCTTCAATGTTATCAGTTATTCATTCCTTGTGCATTGGTATACTTTGGATACTTGAGCTTCATACACGATCATCAGGGAAGAAAAATGTGAACTTGGGGAGGTGTTTTCATTCCCCTCATGATGTGTATTCGGGAGAGCTCTTGGATATTGGTGTACATCGGGTTCTTGAGCTTCATACACTATCATTAGGGACGAAAGATGTGAACATTGGGGAGGTGTTCTTCATTACCCTCATGATGTGTATTCGGGAGAGTTCTTAAGCATTATACAAAGAGACTGACTGCATCAATTCAACTACTTGGGGGAATTGTTCTCTTGACACCTTTTGGAATGGATTGCTTCAGACTTCAGTGGAAAAGGAATTTGAGAAGATTATTTAAGTGTGGGATGAAACGTTGTTGTTCTTCTATTGGATGATATAACCCCGAACGGAGAACCTCGATTATCGTTCTTAAATGGAGCAGCGGGATTTATGATTATGGTGTGCTTCTTCGTGCACTTGGCTAAGGCAAGCTTGAAATAGAGCTTCGAATCTGCTCAGCTAAAGGTTTTTCGGTTTTGGGGGAAGCTGCCAAAGTCTCACTTTCAGATGGTTCAATTTCTTTCTTCAATGTAAAAGCCTCGGAAGCTTTGGTGGTGAAAGTTTTAGGGATGGTGACTTCTATCTTCTACAACGGGGCTGCTTGATATCTTTATCTCGGTACTCGTATCATCATCTTCTTAAACTATATCATCTACTCTATCTTTGTATATATTTTTCAAAAACAAAATACAAAAATATAAAACCAACAAAAAGAAAATAGAAAAATATAAAATCATCAAAAGCCCATAAAAATCAGAAAATTGAAAAATACCAAAAATATGTTTTCTCTAGACATGTCTTCTGGTATCGATAACATCTACGGTCTTAGAAATGTCATTCAATAATGGCACGGGACTTTAGATGAAGTTCGAGCAGGAGGTGTAAATATTTCTTTCTAAACATGTCACAAACTATGGCTTACAGTTATTTCAGACTGTAACCCGCGCTTCAAAAATGGCTTGCAGTTACTTCAGACTGTGACCCGCGCTTAAACTATGGCTTGCTATTATTTCAGATAGCAACCCGTTCTTTTAAAAGGAAGGAAAGTGCTACGCTAAACCAATTTTCAAATATTTCGTGCACTTATCCTAAAACAAAATGAGGAAAGTATGTCGAAGGACTGCTGTTCCCACACAAATGTTTTTTCGTCTAAAATTCTTCAGAAAAAATATTTGTTGTGTTTTCAAAAATGGTGGAAAATGAGTTGCTTAAAATCAAACAGATTCAGAGTTTTTATAAAATTTAGAAACTCAATCAATGACTTCAGCACTTTTAAAATCTTTTATAAAATGAGTTATTGGTTGAGGGGGAAAATGTTTTCAAATCTATATCTTCTAACGAGCTTTCTTAATTATCCTAATATGCTTAATTAAAAATGATGTTAACCTATGTTGAAGGACTAGGTGCCAAGGATATGATTGCTAGGATTAGATAATTAGAGTTTGATGAACACATTTTTCCCATACATTTAAATGATCTGATTGATATGTTGCATTGACTTTTATTAGTCGATTGTTGTTTGGGTGATGTCAACCACCATATATCTGTATGTGTGTTCACTAACGTATGCAGGTATATTGGTTATAAGAATGTTCCCGATCCGGATCCCACAGATTAATATGAGTGGATGCCGAAAGGAAAGGGTAACTATATCTTGAGTTGACAAATGAAGAAACGGAGCTTAATTGGACTTCTATGGAGAGTTGGCATAAATGCAACGTAAGAGGTCTCACTGCATCAGCAGATGGTTTTCTTCTAAGTGATTGAAGAAACAGAGCTTAATTTGACCTCAGTTGGCATTCAAAATGCAACGTAAGAAGAAGTCTCACTGCATCAGCAGACGGTTTTTCTTCCAAACCCTACAGCAACAACAACGGAAGCTTCTCAACCACCTAATGTATCTTTGTGCAGGACAAGTAGTGAATGATACCATTTTTCTAAAACTTTGAATAATATTGTTTTTGAAAATGGAAAAATATTGTTTTGAAAATAAATTGGACTATATTTTGAAAATCACCGGACTTCATTTTATCAAAACATAAGTCACTCAATCATTGACTTATGTCATGGATTGAGGGGGAGTGTGATTTAAAATAAAATATTTTCAAACGATATTTTTCATAAAAGGTCCGGTTTGTACGAAACAAAGTGGTGATCTAAAGATTTAATGTTATGTCATGGTATGATTTTCTTTAAAACTCAAAGATCTGTCAAAATGAAATTTTTTCTGTTCTTGTTTGATTGTGAAATTGTTTTATTTTACTAAAAGATCTCTTAAAACAATCATACCTGATACTAACAATCTTTAATGTCTTAAAATGGTCCTTATCTGTCATTTTTCAAAATCAAATATTGCCACGTCTTTCCCCAAAATTTTCTAAATTATTTAAATCTTTTGGGATCACTAATCTCAAATGGTTTGAAATCTTTGATCGGGTGAGAGATCGTGATTTAAATCTCAAATCTGTTTTAATGGAATTGGTTTTAGTCCTTCAAAGGCACTCCTGCCTCCATGTGCCAAACTATTTCAATATACATAATGCACATGTTGAGGGGGAGCATTTATCCAAAAACTAGATGAGTTTTTAAATCAGGCACATTTTCTCCCATGTTTTATAAACCTTATTAAATCACTTGGGATCCAAAATCTCAAAGGGTTTGATATTTTTGGTCGGGGGAGAATTTGTGATTTAATAATGAAATTTTATAAAAGTTGATCATTTTGATTCAGTTGTGCAGGCTGCTCTCTCATATGTGCTAAACGTTTTCGAACCTCGAAGCATATATTGAGGGGGAGCATTTTAAAAGAAAAGAAACTATCGAGGTGCAAATGCTTTTATGTTTTAACATAAAGTACCTTGATTGAGTTTTAAATGGTTTCTTAATGGCTGGTGTGATCGTGGATGTGCTTCAAAAGAACTCTTGCCTCTATGTGATAAAATGATTTCAAATATCATATGCACATATTGAGGGGGAGAATTTTACCAAAGAAATTCAAATGGCTTTTTCTAAAGAAATTGTGATCAAGAAATTATTTCAAAGAAATTATTTCAAAGAACTCTTGCCTCCATGTGCCAAACAATTTTAAATCATATGCACATGTTGAGGGGGAGCATTTCTAAAATGATCAAAACTATTAAGGTACAAAATGCTTTGATCTCGTATCACAAGTACCTTGATTGTTTTTCCAAATGATTTTTCGATTGGTTTCATGAAGGAAAGAACAATACCAAAAGACCGACCAATTTACTTTATGCATGGTGTTATAAGGATGGTTAGGTTAGGTATTCGTTCCCATGATCCGCCAGAACCGGACGGATCTACCCAGGGACAATCCACTAGATAGTGTAGAGTCCTTAGGTATGATGAAAAAAGGAGACAAATGAGAAATGAGAAGAGTGCGGACTGAGACAGAGCTAGTACTGGAATAAACCCAACAAGGTTCTAGTTATGAAGTCTCGGTAAGCACTGAAGGGTTTGAAGAATGAAAAAGAAATGAATATGAAAAGGGTGAAAAGAAATAGCCCTCCAATAATTCAACCTTAGGGCAGTAACCGGGTTCAATACATATGCTATTGGTGTTTACTAAGGTAACACTGGTATTGAAGACAAGACATCATGGACCCAGTGATGCACTGCACTAAACTTCCCAAGCTACTCAAGTTCCTCTTAAAAGGGCTTGTTTCATTTTCACGGGGAACCGACATAATCTATCGACTTTCTCTTAGAGATTGTTGATATTGAAGAAGGAGACCCTCTCCCTAGTCTCCGACACAGGAACCAAATATGCACAATTGAGTCTAGAGCCAAGAGATCATCCACAATATCTCGTTAGGACACTATATTAATGAAGACTTGCTGTTTCACACAATGTGGAAAGTAAGAATATATTAAGAGTCCTACGCATTATCCTTGTGGTATTGCCAGAACATCTGAGTGGTATGTAAAAGTATTCACGATGAAGATGGAAATCCTTCTAGAGCCAACATCAAACAAGCTCTTGGTGGGTGACATGTGAGATCTTCTCGTAAGATCAAACTTGTGACAACTGGATAGAAACGATGGGGAGATTCAATCTTGAATCAACCTTGGTCCAGGATTGGATATGACGAATACTTTTGGAAAAACCATTCGATGTGCAAACCTTCTGTTCTCTAGCACGTCGAATGTGTATTCATGTTTTCAAACACAAAAAGTATCTCTGATTGAAAAAAAAAATACTTTTAGAAAAACCGTTCGATGTGCGAATCTCTTCTTTTCGCTAGCACGTCGATTGTGTACTATTTTCAAATACAAAAAGTGTTTTGATTGAAAATTGATCTTTCTCATAAAACCTTCTTCGTATTGCAAAACTCTTTATTCTAAGCAATACGCGATTGTTTTCGAATCAATTTTTCATCAATCGGTGAACCTCAATTCGCTGGTTCACTCACTCCGTGTTGTCTTCTTTGAGACGTTCCGGTTTGAGAACAACTAGAATAGCTGCGAAACCCTGTCAAGGAGATTCTTAGGAATCCTACCTGATCACAGGCAGTACTTGTACTGATCAACGGGGAACCGTGGGCCGTGTACCTCAATTCAACGAAAGTGATCAAAGACACCTTCGTGCCCTTTATTGCTAACGGTTGTTTGCAGGTACATTTGGACGGTTGCAGCTGATCAGAATTGAGGAGTCAATCCAAAGCCGCATGCTCACAGCATCCTCACTTAATTTGAAGAAATCATGACTGGTGCTAATCTACACAACCTGGCTCTGATATTTCTATACTATGTTCATGCTGCGCTACTGAAAATATCATGAGTCAGTAAAGCTTCCGCTACTCAGATGGAAAGATGTCATGATTCAAAAGTGTGAGCATGTCGGTCCGAAAGTCACAACTTCACACGATGGCAACACAATAAAGGGTGATCCAGAGATTTACTGTGGCTGATGATCTCAATGAAAGCTCGAAGATCATCAAAGATGTGGATCAGTTAAAGGCCTCCACTAAAAGTACAAATCTATGCAGACTTTGAAGTTGCACTACTAAAGCACAAAGATTGCGAAATTGAAGAATTGAAGTCTACGAGCTCAAGAACAAAGTCAAGAATAGAATGCTAGGATTCGAAATGTAAAACATGGGGGTGACCTCCCTTAGGGGGAGATTGTTAGGAATTAGAAAATTCTATAGTGAAGAGTCGGTTACCCCAAATATTATCTATCATAAGTTAGCTCGTAGACATATCATTAGTTACGTTATTTGTTAGTTTATTAGTTAGTTATTAGCGTAGTTTAGCCTAGTGCAACACCGTGGAGGAAGGACGGGTCATTAACCACTGTATACCTGATCCACAGGCCGATAAGAGGTCGTATTTCTTGTAACTATAAATACCCCTTCCATCCATGGAAGGGGTGGTGCTTCATTCAGTCTAACCTTTTACATTTACAAAGCAAGTCTCTAGCTTGAACACCCTCTCTATCTTTCTCTCTCTAAATATGGCAAACATGTATTTTGATCATCCAAGACCACCCGAATCATCAACACAATAATATTTGGATCCTATCAGATCTCAAGAACATTCCCCAGCAATGGAGAACCCTCTACATTATGATTGAAAAATCCGTTTCTGGACTTGATAGTGGTTATGAGCATCCCAAGCTCATGGAACTACAAATATTTTGGGCTTTGGTCAACATGAAAGACATAGAAGTTGAAGCTCTGATATGGGACGACATGATGACTTACCTTAAAAAGCTTAGCACCAAGATCCCGTATATCAGATACACCAAAATGTTGATCCAAAGAGCTCTAGGGTATAATCCTGATATTCCCTTGACACTTGATGACCCCAAACAACACTCCGCGTTGTATGAGCCCACACTCACTGTCAGATTTAAGGACTCATCAACGAAGAAACAAGGTGCAGTATTGCCAGATCATCTTCTTACTGATGATATCAAAGGACTTTATTCGTACAAATGATATCTGGTAGCAGTTGAAGAAGGTAAAGTAGGTTTCCTTGATGAAAAGTCCTCTGGTACACCTACTAGGAAAACCAGGAGAGGCAGTGCAGGAAGTGTTACAAGCACTGAGAGTACGAGAAAGTTTCCCAAGAGGACTCATGTTCACAAAAGGAAAATTCCCTCTAAAGAAGCCATTCCTATTCCCAAGCCTGAACCGCAACAAAAGCTAATAGATGAAAGCTCTAAGGATACTGAATCAGATGAAGAGGTCATCTACTCTGAAACTCCAATCGATGACACTCAAACAGTAGCCAAACCTTCCAGTCCAAAAGCTGATAAAGGTAAAGGGAAAACTCTAGTGCTTGAGCATGAAGTGGAAAGCTCAGAAGAAGAGCCACTGGATGAAGACAAAGATTATAGGAAAAAGGTTAAGAATCTAAGACTCCTTCATGTTGCCAAAGAATTTGTACAACAACAAAATCGTGGCCCCGGAGGGTCAAGTGGTGGTGCACTATCTACACCAGTTTCCGATGCAGTTAATAAACCCGATTAGGGAACTGGTACCACCACCCATGAACAACAGCAAAGGCAACTCGAGGATTCCATCAACTATGACATTGAGGAACCATATATGGAGAAGTCTGAGAAAATTTCTGATGAAGATGCTGAGATTGCAGCTAAAGAAAAAGCAGATATAGATGCTCAAGCTCAAGCAGATGAAGAAGCCTGGATTAAGGCTGAAGAAAAGGCTAAGTCTGGACAAGATGACGAAGTTGATTATGATGATTTTCTTCTAGATAGTCCAACACGTTCCAAGGAACTAACTTATGAGCCACCAAAAGACCCTGAGTATCCTCATGTCTCATCATCATCAGACTCGTCTTCTCACTCTTCACCATCCAAAGGCACAACCAGATCCACATCCAAGTCAGTGAAGAAACCAACCAACTCGTGGATATCCCGGGCTAAGACAAAGATTGTCAAAGCTGTCAAGCAAGTCAGGAAGAAGGACGTGCTCAACAAAAAGCTGAATCAACTCGCTGACAGTATCAATCTTCTACATGACGAGATAGACAAGATGTCAAATGAAAGGGAGTATATCCAGAAGTTTATGCAACGTGATGTCCAAGGGGAAATGAATGAGATGATTAAGGGATATACTCAAAAATTCCTTCTCGACACTGTTCCTAGCGTGTAAAGAGAGATGTTCAACAGACAACTCTATCCGAATCTCATGCAATTAGGTAAGCAAACTATAAGATCAACACCTCTAACCGTAACAATCAACCCAACTGATCCTATAGTGTTCTCCGATGCTGAATTGGTTTCCAGGCTGGTAACACAAATGTCAAAATGATCTGCAACATTTACTTCTGACGAAGGTAAATTGTTTGACGCATTGCTGGAATACCAACTCAAAACAGCATGCAGAGTTGAAGCTGAAAGGCCTAAGCGTCCAAGAGACGATGAGGATAAGGATAAGGATAAGTATAAGGAGCCTAAATGTCCAAAGAAGTCTGGTGAACCCTCCTCTATGCCACCACCCCCCAAAGGACTTCAACACAAAGACGATCCCCTCCATGCTCTTCTGCTGATAAACCTCTGGACTCTGAGTTACCACCCTTCATAGAGAAAACCGATGATCATTTTGAATACACTGGTGGTGACGATGAAGAGTTCCATGAGCCCCAACAACAACCCACCTCTCCCGCCATAACAAAGAAACCAGGATCCTCATCAAAGCCAAAGAATAAGAAGAAGACAAAGACCAATGTTGTCTCATGGCTAGACGAAGATGACACCGCAGAATATGACTGGTTTTCTACACTTGTTGATGCTACTCCCTCACTACCTGAAGGTCAAGAAATGGTAGATGGTTGAACATTGGAGCATGTTAAGTTACTTCAAGAAAAGTTTCGGGTGAAGAAGATGACTAAATCAGAGTTGAGACGCATGAAGAATGAAGCTTTTCAACTGCTCAAAGACAGATCTAAAAGTGCTATTGAAGTTGAATACCATCTTGAAAACATAGCACGAGCCATGTCTAACAACATCGATTGGCTCAAACCTGAAGCTAACATTTACTTCACACGAAAAGACAAAGCACCATACTACACAAACTGGACAAGACCTCTACCTACAATTGGCCAACCATATCAACCTAAGATTCCATTCCGCTACTTCTTCAACAATGACCTGGAATTTCTTCTACACGGTAGCGATGTGTCAAAGAAATACGCTACGTCACTTACACTTCTGTTCCCGGTAGCAATTTACTCCAACTGCATAGCCATCGAGGAAAAAGCTACTCACATGTTTGCCAACAGCGTGGAAAAGTATGACATTGATGCAATGTATGGGATTCACCATTGGCCGGAACACCGAAGAATCTACTACAAAAGCTGCCAGGTTCAAATGTCGAAACACGAAGTGTATAGTGATAAACAGATCGTTGCTATCAGGCATGTCTCTCTTTCGTCAAAATGGGACTACACATTCCTCAAGAACATTATGGTCAAACGACAAGACGAAGAGGACTATGAATTCTGTGAAGCAGATTTTTCGAGACTGTCGCTGAATGACATTGAAGATATGTATCTCGCTAAGGTGCAAGGACGAATGCGACACTTCTCCACAATTATCCAACGCGAATACATCAAGTCCTTAGTCATCTACATCAGAAGCATAGTCATCCAAGAACGTGTAGAAGACATTCAGCTTGCCATGGAATCGTATCAGACACGTGTTAACCCCACAAAACCACAGCTTGACCTTCCCGACATAAACCACCTTCCTCAGTACACCCTATTCAGCAGACCATTTGGAGTAGTCTATCGTAGTGAACTACACCGAAATTGCTTAATGGCATGTAACGAGCTTCATAAGTTTAGGGATCATACATTGAAGAAAGTCAGGGATGGGTTAGCTTATCGGTTAAAGGCGATACAACAAGGCATTGTGTTAGGATTTAGTAAATCCAATTATTAAAGAGTCGGTCACCTCAAGTATATGTAATCATTAGAAAGCTCGTAGTCGTAGATTATTATAAGTTAAGTTGTATTTAGTTAAGTAACACCGTGGAGGACGGACGGGTCTTTACCCACTGTATGCCTGATCCACAGCCCGTAGGTGGCGATTTATGTAAGAACTATAAATACTCTCTACCTCCCAAGGTAGAGAGTTGGAGCTCACAATAATACTTTCATTTTGTCTCACTAAAGTTCCCAACCTCTAACTTTCTCTCTCTAAAACCATATTATACGCCTCTTTGATCTTTGGTTTAATGTGTTTGTGAAATCCAATATGTTACAAATGGTATCAAAAGCCATGGTTTGATCATCTCTCTTACATATTCTTGGATTTCTAGTGGTTTTAGATGGTTTTTGAGGTTGAAAAAGTTTAGTGGTTTTTGCATCATTTGGATCATTTCTAGTGTTAAAGTTTGAATTTTGGGTGTACTTTTGTGTTTAGAATCATTGTAAGTTCTTGGGTGTTGATTTGGTAAGCTTGAATCACTGTGGTTGAGCTTGTTTTGGATTAAAAAGTGTGTTTTTTAAGTTTTTCTTGCTAGCGACTTGGTTCTCGTTGTGGTTTTCATCATAGCGACTTGCTTCAGTAAAAGGTAGCGAGTTGTAGTGTTAATTGTTAGCGATTTGGTCCTAGCGACTTGTCTATTGAGACAAGCCGACAAACAGTACAACTTAGTGAATTCTCCACTACGGCTAGCGACTTGGTGAAGTTAGCGACTTGCTTTCAATTTCGATAGCGACTTGTACTCAGTATTCTTAGCGACTTGGTGTTAGCGACTTGGATCTTAGCGAGTTGTTCTTTAGCAACTTGACTGCTTAGCAATTTGGTACTCTTAGCGACTTGGTGTTAGCGACTTGGACCTTAGCGAGTTGCTCTTTAGCGACTTGACTGTGTAGCGACTTGGGTCTTAGCGACTTGGTTCAAGTATTCTTAGTGACTTGGTTGATTTTTGTTTGTAATACGGTTTTCTCTTGATTTAGAAAAATCCCGTGAAAGAATCTATTTCTCAGTTTAATCATAGAGTTATAAAATCCCGTGTAATCTGTTAACATGTCTACCAACGTACCTACAATCATCTCCACTGTTACTGAGGATGTTCAAGCAGCTGGTTCAGATAATCGTCCACCTATGCTTGACAGAACTGACTATGAGTCTTGGGCTCAACGAATCAGATTGTACTGTCTTGGAAAGGAAAATGGGGTCAACATTCTCAAATCCATTGATGAAGGACCTTATCAGGTTGAGACTACTAGAGACTTAATTGATACAGCTGCAGATGGAACAATGATCTATGGATTAGACAGACCAAAGATGTATGATGAACTCAATGATAAGGAGAAAAAGAGATTCGATGCTGATATCAGGGCCTCTAACATTATACTTCAGGGTCTTCCAAAAGATATCTACAAGCTTATCAATCACAACACTGAAGCCAAGGCAGTATGGGATAATGTCAAGATGCTTCTCTCAGGTTCTGAATTAACCAAGGAAGACAGAGAATCACAACTGTATGATGAGTTTGAGCAGTTCAAGATGAAACCAGATGAGAGTGTCTATGAGTACTACGTGAGATTCCATAAGCTTTTGAATGACATGAGGAACATCAAAATGACCATGCCAAACATTCACCTGAACTCAAAGTTTGTGAACAACATGAATCCCGAATGGCGCAAGTTTGTCACCTCTGTGAAGCTAACCAAAGGATTGAAGAATACAAGCTATGAGCAACTGTATGCCTTCCTTCTTCAGAATGAGAGACATGCCATGTTTTAAAAAAGGATTCTTGATCAGTTCAAAACCAACCAGGGAGAAACAAACTCATCAAATGATTCAACAGCTTTTTAGACCAATGTTGAAATTACCACCAAAGCTTCTCAAGTCATACCCATGGGTGATGGTAATTACAAGCTCATCCCTGATCCAGCATATAAGCCTCCCGACTCAAACACACTCATGGAAAACTTCATCAATCAACTTTCTCTCATGGTTAGTCAAAACATGAACTCTCTCCCACACACCAACATTAACCTCAGAATAGCATCCAATCCACACAATCAAGCTACGATCAGAGATGGGAAGGTTATGGTGCAACCAGTTCAAGAAAGGCAGTATGAACAGGGAAGATGTGGAGTTGGTAGAGGTTATATGGCAAATCAAAATCGGGGAAGGATTGGAAATCAAGGTCAAGCAAAGCCAATTAAGTGCTAAAACTGTGGTGGTGAGGGACATATTGCTAGGAACTGCATATCTCCAAAGCGTCCACAGAATGCAGAATACTTCAGAGACAAGATGTTACTTGTGCAAGCTCAGGATAATGGAGCAGCTTTGGATGAAGAGGAGTTGTTGTTTCTTGCTGAGGGAAATGCCCGAACCTATGATGCTGATGTTGATGAACTGCCAATTCAGGAGATAGGTCATAATCATCAAAATGCCTTTCAAGTAGCTGATTGTGATGCATTCGACTCTGATGTCGATGATGAACCTACTGCCCAAACAATATTCATGGCTAGCATCTCACCTATGGTCTCTCCACCACAACAGGCTGGTCCATCCAAAGACAAAATCATTTCAGAGGTATTAAAACTATATGATGATGTTGATGAGCGAAAGATGCATAATGAAGTACAATCTCTTGAAACTTATGAATCAGATATTGATGATGAGGGTAATAGCAATATTGTCTCATATGATCAATATGTGAAGCAAAGTGAATGTGAGGTTGTACCAAGTAATGCATCTTCCGCAGTCAATGATGACTATGTTTTTGATGAATACACTGCATGTGCCCCTGATGATTCTGTTATCTCTGAACTGAATGCCTATAAAGAACAAGTAGCTATTTATGAACAACGTGCTAAGTTTGAGTTAACCACCCGTGAGCAGGAAATGGATGACCAAATGCGTACAATAATTAGAAAAAGTAATTTTAGAGAAGAAGTATTAAAACAAGAGTTAAACTCCTTACAAGAAAAGCTTTCCAAAACTGCTAAGCAAAAACACGAACTTCAAGAAAATGTTAAAATGCTTAAGCAAGAATTCAATGTTAAGGAATCAAAACTTTTGAATGACTTTTCCAATCTAAAAACTTTGAAAAACAAGCTTGAAAATAAGTTGTACGTACAAGGGAATACCATTCAGACTGCTCACTTGATCACTAAGCATAGGGTCTTAAGCGATAAGCATAGCATTCCCATTATTGAGGAACCAAATCCAGAGGTCATTAAAAAGGCTAGAGCTGCTCATAAAGTACTTTATGATGGTAATGAAATCCTTAAGCCTAGGCAGAAACCTAGTTGCGCTGAGTGCACTGAGGAAGATAAGAATCAGATGAAGTCACTAGGGAGAAAATGAATAAGAAGCTAGAAGATCCTGAGTGTAAAAAGAATAATATAACGATCAAACCCCATGATTACACTAAGGAAAATTGGATATCCTTAAACATGTTTAAGCCTCAGAATCTATTAACCCCTGAACAAGTGTTCTGGAAAAAGGATATGGATATGCAAAAAGCTGAAAATCTTGTTGCAAAAAACACCCCCTTAGGAAAATGCCTGCAGCTACTGTGTATCCTCCAAATACACCAATGCATCTAGTTCCTAGATCGATTGCCACTAATAGCAAAACCTTAATCAGCCTGTATGTTGTTTATCAGCTGTTTGTTGATTTTGAGAAAATGTGTAAGAAGAGAATCACACCTACAGGGATAACTGAGGGAGAAAGGGGTTTTGAGCAAACTAAAGAATGTTATTTAACTGAGGTCATGCTTTTCTTTAAACAATTAAAAGGTCAATTTGAGACTCTTCAAAAAGGGATAAATTCAGATATTAAAGAAATGGAAAAGGAATTTGATGCAATGATTGTTGAGGTAAATGATTATGAACAGGAACTCAAATATAATAAAGTTGAAAGGAAGAACTTACATATCTTAAATGAGAACTTGATTTCGAGTTGTGTTGCTCAAGATGTGTTTTATACTGTTACTAAGCACTCTATTACTGCTTCTCGATTTCATGAATTGTCTATTGCATTGAAAGTTTCCCATGATCGTGTCATTGAGCTTGAAAACAAAAACTCTGAACTAACTGAGAAAATTGATCAGGATGATCACGATAATTTGGTAAAACATCTTTCTAAACTAGAAGTTGAACATTTTGATTTGCAACTAAAATATCAACATCTTAAAGAAAATGTCAAAACCTCAAATATCAAGACATCCTCAGATGTTCCAGAATTTGATGCATTTTTTCAGATAAACAAACGTGACGAACAGATTCAAGCTCATTGTAACACGATCAGAAAGTTGAAGGCCTAAATTTCTCAATTAAAGGGTGAAAAGAACAATGTGACTAGCTCCCAAATGCCTCCTCCTTTAGATTCTCAGTACTCTCAAACTTTTCATCTTCAAAACTTGGTTAATGTTTTGCAAAAAGAAAATGAGAGTTTTCTAGAAGAAAATGAAAAAGTTAAACGACACTTTAAAGAGTTATATGATTCAATGAAAGTCACTCGTGACAAAAACAACGAAAAAATAACTTCTTTACAAAAAGAAATTGAGAATCTGAGGAGTCAGGAAAAAGGGAAACTGCCACTTGTCTTTAATGAGAATGTTGCATCAAAGTCATCCTCAGACTGCAAATATACTGTGACTGTCAAATACATTCCTCCTCATCTTAGGAATAATGAACTTGTGTTTCATAAATATTGTGCTCACCTTAAGGATAGTCTTGAATGTCTCCGTGAGATTGTGGAAGAGGATTTCATAAATAAGCCTCTTGATAGAGAAATTAGGTTTGCTTGCATTCAGGCCAAACGATCTCAAGAGCTACTAGAATGTTTAATTGCAACATGTCCTAAATCCTTAGGTGCGAAAGGTAAAGCTGTGATGCCTTGTTCTATGCCTAGTGCCAAGTTTACAAACCATTCTATGCCCAGTTTTAAGAGAGTGAACACTAATGTGCCTTCAAGTAGTTCAGATCCCTGCACATCTAGTTCAGGAATGCAAAAAGTAGATCAACCAACTAATGTTCCCATAATTCCCTCTACAGGAGTAATCAATGACATAAAAGCAAACGGGTCAAAGCCTCCAGGCAATACCAAGCAAGATAGGACCTCGCAAGCTAAGAGTGTGCATTGGAAGAGAGTAGAAGATCACCCTAGGAATATTAAGTTTGAGTTGAATAAAACGAATCGTGTTGATTCTAGTATTAGCTATAAGCGTACTGTAATTAATTCGATTTCTGCTACTATCTGCAAACCATGTACTGATGATTGCTTGAATTCTGTTACTAATCATGAATGTGGTGTGAATGTTTTGTCTAATGCTGTCAAATGCCCAGTTAAAATTGTTAATGCTCAAAATCAAGCTAAGAAGGCTAAAAGGCAAAGGCGAAAGAAAGTTAGAAAACAGTGGAAACCCACAGGAAGAATATTTAGTAAATAGGTTATCAATGGATACCTTCTGGCCGTAAGGTTAATGAGTTATGCCCTCAATTTGCTAAGACAATGCCCACTAGAAAATGGATGCCTACTGGTAGAACTATTCCCTTAAGAAGTGAACATACTTTGAATAGGTCGAATACGGACATTAGCACTGCATCTATTTCTGATGATTCCATTGTTTCTACTTCTGATGTGGGTGTTCCAATCACTGTTACTAACCAAGTGGAACCCATTATTGCATGGGGTTCCCAATTATCCAGTTATCCATTCTTGTCTATGTTCAACTGCAGATCGTTCAAATCGTTCTGTGGTACCTAGACTCAGGCTGTTCCAAGCATATGACTGGAGATTGCTCGCGGCTCATAAACTTCGTAAGTAAATTCATCGGGACTGTTAAATTCGGGAATGACCATTTTGGAGCAATTATGGGTTATGGAGATTATGTGGTTGGCAAAAGTGTAATTTCCAGGGTATATTATGTGGAAGGTCTTGGTCATAACTTGTTCTCTGTTGGTCAATTATGTAATTTCGATCTAGAAATTCTAACCTATACACCATCTCTATCGAAGACATGATGAAGTCTTCTCCAATCTGCTTGCTGTCAAAGGCTTCTAAAACAAAGTCATGGTTATGGCATCGTTGTCTCAATCACTTGAACTTCGGCACCATTAATAACCTTTCCAGAAAGGATCTTGTCAGAGGCCTAACCAGATTAAAATATGAAAAAGATCATCTGTGTTCAGCTTGCCAATTGGGAAAAAGCACGAAATATGCCCACAAACCAAAACCCACAAACTCAGTAATGGAAGTTCTTCATACCCTTCATATGGATCTGTGCGGACCAATGAGAGTGCAAACGATAAATGGAAAGAAATACATTCTAGTAGTTGTTGATGACTACTCTCGATTTACTTGGGTAAAGTTTTTGAGGACAAAGGATGAAACTCCAGATGTCATCATCAAACTTATCAAACAGCTTCAGGTTCGACTCAACAATACAATCAGAATTGTTCGAACAGACAATGGCACAGAGTTCGTTAACAAAGACTTAATTCAATTTTATGAAAGTATTGGAATCAGTCATCAAAGAAGTGTTCCACGAACTCCTCAACAGAACGGTGTAGTTGAAAGACGAAATCGAACTCTTGTGGAAGCCGCAAGAACTATGCTTATTTATTCAAAAGTTCCAATGTTTCTATGGGCTGAAGCCATTGCCACTGCTTGCTACACCTAAAATCGTTTCCTTATACACACCTCTCATGGAAAAAATCCATATGAACTTGTCCATAAACGAAAACCTGATTTATCCTACCTTCGTGTGTTTGGTGCTTTGTGCTATCCAACAAATGACGGACAAGATTTAGGTAAATTAAGAGCTAAGGCGGACATTGGAGTGTTTGTAGGTTATGCATCAAACAAGAAGGGTTACCGAATCTATAACAAAAGAACTCGAGATATCATGGAAACTATTCACGTCACGTTCGATGAGCTGTCCGGGCAAATGGCTCCAGGACAATCCAGTTCTGGACCCGCATCTCAACCTTCATCAAGTAGTCCTATCAGTTCTATTCTTGTCTCTAATCCCTCTCCAGGAACTCCTTATGTACCTCCATCAGAAGATGATTTAAAGAAATTGTTTGATCCAATGTTTGATGAACACTATGAGCCAAATGCTAATGAAATGTCAATTCCATCAACAGAGGCTGCTCCTATCCCCGTGAATGAAGTCAACCCTTCAGTTTCAATATCATTAAGTCAAGAAGCGCCTGCTGCTGATCACTCTGTCTTATCAACAAATCATCAATCATCGAATGTACATCATGGAATTATTTCTGGCACCCATGATGAAGTTAATCCCTTTGCTACTCCCGAAGATGCTCCATTTGAAAACATATTTGCTCCTGAAGCATCATCAGAACCATCTTCATCAGGAGATAATGACTCTGCTACTTCAGTTCCTCAACAACAGCCACATGAACACCTCAGAAAATGGACACATGATCATCCATTGGACAACATCATTGGAGACCCCTCTCGTCCAGTATCCACACGGAAACAACTTGCAACCGATGCCTTATGGTGCTTCTTCAACTCCGTACTCTCTAAGGTCGTACCAAAAGATGTTAAAATTGCCATGAATGAAGACAGCTGGTTCAATGCCATGCAAGAAGAAATTCATGAGTTTGATCGACCAAATATATGGGAATTAGTACCTCCTCCAGATTGTGCTATGATTATTGCTCTAAAGTGGATCTTTAAAGTGAAACTTGATGAGCATGGTGATGTTTTAAAGAACAAGGCTCGATTGGTTGCAAAAGGATACCTTCAAGAGGAGGGTATTGACTTTAAAGAATCATTTGCTCTAGTTGCTCGTATCGAGGCAATCAGAATCTTCTTGGCTAATGCTGCAAGTAAGAACATGGTGGTTTATCAGATGGATGTAAAAACGGTGTTTCTTAACGAAGATCTTAAAGAAGTCATATACGTCAGCCAACCTGAAGGCTTTGTGAATCCAGAACATCCTACTCACGTCTATCGTTTGAAGAAGGCTCTTTATGGTTTAAAGAAAGCTCCAAGGGCATGGTATGATACACTATCAAAGTTTCTTCTATCCACTGGATTCAGAAAAGGAGCAGTTGATCCGACATTGTTCACCAGAAAGTCAGGCAATCATTTAATTCATGTTCAAATAAATGTTGATGATATCATCTTTGCCTCGACTGACCCCAATGAATGTGATCGTTTTTCAAATGAAATGGGTTCCAAATTTCAAATGTCAATGATGGGACAAATGTCACTTTTCTTGGGATTACAAATTTCACAAAGTCCCGGAGGCATTTTTATAAAGGGAAAATTGGTCAAATAGACCGCGCGCCCTGATGCATATCACTTTCTAGACCACTTTTATTTTTAATTTGAAAATAGACCGAGGGCAACCGCTGTCATTGGGAAAGTCATCGACATTGCGACAAGTGTCCCGTATGTGTAAGGTATTGTTTTTTGGGCAACCAAAAAGCGGTGGGCAACCGTATAATTTTAAAAAGGGTTCTATCATCATTTTACGTTAGACAAAAAAGTACACATTTGAATAGTAAAAGTAAAGTATCCATTAATTAAGAGAGTTCAAAATCCAAAAGTCACTGACCAATAAAGCATCCATAGTTATCGGTTTTCTCTTGCTTCTCGTAGTACTATTTTCACAAATCAAACCGTCTTTTTCGTCAGCCCCCTGTCTTCCTTGTAACGTCAGTTATGTCACCATCTTTAAAGCTACAGTGTTGATTGCAAACCACATTCGATTGATCAAGTTTTAAAAAAAATTTCCCAAATATGGTACGTAAATATTGTTCTCGTTGTTTATTACATATGATTATTTCAAATTGGTTCTGTGTTATAATAAATCATTTTTGTTATTCGATGAATAGCTATGTTAGATATGTGTTAATTCCATTTTATAATCCGTTGCTCTTTTTTATGTGTATCTAATTCGTAATTATGTAGGGTATGATACCTTAGATGTCGTTAGTTAAGTATGTAACATTACTTAGTTCATTAAAAAAATTAGTGGCAGTTTGTAGACTAATAAGGAGTGGTTTTTTCATCAAAAGCTATCTGATCCTCTGTACTTTGAAACACCAAAGTTGGATCTGCAATCCCTTTACCCTTTCCAATATCAGTTTGAGTAACTACATCTTTCTGCACAGGTTCACCAATGTTTAGAGTCTTAGCAATAGGTCTAGGTGCAGGGATAGGGTGAGATTGCTTTTGGTTGACCAATTGTATGGCAAACTCATTGTCAGCCTTTTTTGGTTTTGGTGTTGGTGTTATTGATGTGGTTATAATTGTAGCAATGGTTGCCTATGCAGTGGAAACGTCTGAACTGGCAGTGGGTATAATAATAGCAGCAGTGGTTACTCCAATACTAGCGGTGTATGCAGCAATACTAGAAGTGGTTGCTTGCACCCCTTCATTCTCCTTTTCTTCAACTGCAGCCTTTAAAGAATCATCTTGACTCTTGAGGTTTGGAAAATTTATGTTTCCTAGTGAATAATATCAGTAATTAATGGAATTTTGAGTTTAGTATTGCAATTAAGTCTAGTTAGAGTATACATAATATCGAGATTGGCTATTATTTTGATTATTTATGTTTTCACAAATGATATCATAAAATCATAACATAAAATTTGATGCAGTAATCTAGTACCTTGTTAATTAGATAAATACTTATTACCTTACATACCTAATCAGTCCAAAATAGCACATTCTAAAATAAAAGCTGCGCGGATTGGAAAAGCCACCCCACTAAAAGCTCTTCCAGTACCGCGCATAGGGGCGCATAGGGGCGGATTTACACGGGAAACCCGTTGAGAAGCCTATCGAACTTCTGCAGGGAATCCCATATGAAAATACGGCCGCCCCAGGAGAACCAAACAACGGGAAATCCTTCAAGAAAATGATAGCAAACAAGAAGGAATCCACACTCACAATTAAGTCGCGTACCACTGCTAATGTAGTTTTTCACTGCTAGTATCATTGTGTCGGTTTAATATGTAACATTCTAGAATTTCTTGGGTAGGATGTTTTGTATTAGATAAGTATGCTAAGTATAATTATCTTGTATATTGTAAAGGACTCCTTAGCTTATAAAATGAGGTCCAGGCTAGAGTTTGATATAACTTTTCGGCATATTTAGAGTCGATACACTTCAAGGTTGTAATCGCTAATACTATTCAGAGTATTCGTGTATTAATATTATTTCCAGGTGTTTTATAGACCATAAGTTATTGTAAAAACGTCAACATCTTCACTTTGACGTAAGGACATAACGCTTCAGGTTATTACATATGTAGAGTGAGTTGATTATTTTGAGGTTTATGCGACTTTTCTAAGCGTCATAAAATGGTGTCGTGTCTAGATAGTAGATGACGATAACGGTTGCGTTTGCTGATTAGAATAGCACATTTGGGGATAAATACGTCCAAAAATACTAACAACTGCTACAAGAGTAAAACAGTTGTTTTGAAAGTACAGATTAATTTGGATTCAATTGGGGATAAAAAAAATAGAGTTACAACTGCTAGGGCAAAACATAGTTTAGATCCACACACATCATAATTCGCAACACCTAACAATCTGTTGCAATCAATTTCGAAATAAACATCAATGGTGCCCAACTCTTTTGCTGCGACTCACAACATGATTGCGTTTTTGGAAAAACCAAAGGAGGCTACATGGATTGAACAAATTCTCAATTATATGCATATGTTAATACGCAACCACTGCTACAATTTATCAAACCACTGCTAGGTTCGCTCAAACCACCGCTAGTGTCGACGCAAATATCAACTTTGTTTCTGTTTTTCCAAAAAAGTCCCTGAAGTACAATATGGTTTTTTGCGAATTAAAAGGTTGACTAGTTGAAGTTCAAATTTTAAAAGTGAAATTTAAAGCGCCGATATGAATGATTTACTTCAGTTTGTCAAACGTGCATAAACCGATAAATTCAAACGGTTTGTAATTACGGATAAGGCTTATCCAAATACCAAAAAAAGGTGAACAAATTTGCAAGTAAAATATTCACGTTCCTTCCCTAGAAATTTAGGGACAAATCCAGCAGGAAAAATATAAGGGTAGGAGCCTAGGAACGTGCCTCCACAAAACAGTAATTGGAAATTAATTATACCGCGTGCAAGAACAGTAAAATCCTGGCTTTAAATACGCGCGGTAAATAAAGGGAAAGCACATAAAAAAAACAACCATTCCTCCACCAACAAAAAACTCCAAAGAGAAGTTGAAGATGTTAACCCGTTGCCCACGCACCGTCGGTTCCAAAAAGCCCATACATAGCCTAAACCTTTACCCCCCAAAACAAAAACATAAGCGCAAAGCAGTTGCTGCCACAACTGAAACATGTTCTTAAATGACTACTAAAAACAATTAGTCGTTTCGAAAATGACGAGAATGACGACTAATAACACATCCCCGTGACCATTCACAACATTCCTTCACCCAAAACCCGTGTCCTTTGAAGTTTGTGGAAGCATGCCCAGACCATATGGCGTACCAAAGGTGGGAGTTTAAACCGATTAGACTTTCATTAGCCATTTGGGATGTTTAAATTTCAGCCAGTTACTTCTTAACCTCGTTCTACCCGAGCGGAAGAAGGAAGTATATCATGGGTATTGGGTCGAAGGAGTGATAGAATATGCAAAGAGAGGCTTAAAATTATGGTCTGCAGTCCTCTGTTGATTGGTGGCCATTTCCCAAAGCAAGTGTACGTCTACCAATCTTGGCAGATCGGGTTGGATAGACTGAGGTCAAGGTAAAAATGACGAGCTTGCGGGCGCCGGGATAATATAAAGAGCAAACCACTGCTAATGTAGTTTTTCACTGCTAGCATGATTGTGTCGGTTTAATATGTAACATTCTTGAATTTCTTGGGTAGGATGTTTTGTATTAGATAAGTATGCTAAGTATAATTATCCTGTATATTGTAAAGGACTCCTTAACTATAAAAGGAGGTCCAGGCTAGAGTCGATACACTCCATGGTTCTACTCGCTAATACTATTCAGTGTATTCGTGTATTAATAATATTTGTAGGTCTTTTATAGACCATAACTTATTGGTGTGAATTTAATTTGTTAACATTAATATTTGTTTTCAAACATACTATTCAAGTGAACACGGATGAAACGGAAATGTCGATGTATTGTAACTAGTTAGATTAAAAAAATGTTACATTATTTTTGTTAGGTCACGAATTTTAAAAATACCACAAAATTGTTATAAAGAGCAACACAATTGGTTGCTCCTAATTGGTTGATTATATGTGTAGAGTGAGTTTATCATCAGTTTGACGTAAGCACATAATGCTTCATGTTATTAGATGTGTAGAGTGAGTTGATTATTTTGAGGTTTATGCGACTTTTCTAAACGTCAAAAAATGGTACAATGCTTTTATGCTTGATTACTTAAATTAAATATATGTAATTATAAAATGAATTGGTTGCCAAATTACAACTGCTAGTTAATTTTTACTACTGCTAATTATACTGACTACTGCTAGTAAACTGAATAGGTTGTATACTTACAACTGCTTGTATTATACGCACAACTGCTAGTTATTATAACAACTGCTAGTGATAGAAGTTGCCCTACGTTCAACAGTTAGTTGCCAAATTGATATTTGGAAACAACTGCTAGTTGGCGAGATGAAATAAAAATGGATAATGGCAACAGAGGAAATACTAAATATGTTTACATATAACGTTTCATACAGACGACAACCTACAACATATTACGATTACTACATAAACCCTTGATAAACAGACACACCAAACTTTGTGTACACAAATTTAATTGACGCAGGGTATTCAAACCATACATAAAACTACAACCACTAGAACAATTTTACAACGGCTGTGACGAAAGATCGGGGGAGTTTCAACAGCTTCCTAGCGAACTCCCAATTCGTCTTGATATTATCATAACCATCGTCCATCAAATCGCTGGCCCTGATATACATTTTCTTTAACGACGTGGAACAAGCAAGTATAAACTTTATTATGTGTAATTCATTCTGTGATCTAGGAAAGGATCGAAAAATCACGGTCTGATCTGCCCATGACTGAATGTGGTTGTGTCTAAATCAAATGAAGGTTGTTCCAAAGGTAAAACACTAAGCGTGTGTGCAGCCTGGAAAATCAAATAGTATTGAGATAGAAAAACATGGCAGTTTACGGATGTTTATTTGATACGTATGAAATAGAGTAATAAAGTATTACACTTACTCTGGTTTCCAGCTTTTTCAAGTTTGGAGATCCGCGAATCATTTGGACGATGAGTGACACGATAACAGTGTCGCCAAAATCAACTCCTTTTAGATTCAGATTAACGAGGGATACAAACGGCAAAGGGACATTCATCCTGGAATTACCATCACGCATCAACTACAACAGGTCGAGTTTTGGGTTAGTTTCAAAGATTAAATGTCGTTACAGTTACACATATATTTAACATTGTAAAATTAGAAGTGTAAATCTCAAAACGGTCTTACCGTGCAATAGTCAAAATCCAATGTAAGGGTCTCAAGAGATGGAAGTCTTGTCAGGTGAAAGATATTGGATGCTATGATTGTCGTGACAACATTCAAAATACCGAATGACAAATGTAACTTCTTCAAATTCCTAAGACTTGCAAGATTCCATAGTTTCATCCCGTTTGTACTTTTAACATCCAATCTAAGAGACTCAAGTAAGGGACAACTAGCAATTAAATCCCAAACTGTACCGGTAAGAAATTTGACTAAACATAATTCTAAGCTCAATAAATTTGGAAAACTAGTGAAAAACACCAAACTAGGAAAATCACAACAATGAATTTCAAGATGTTTCAATTCAATACGCCCGTAAAGTTCGGTTGGCAATGTAACTGGTTGTCTTTTTTGGGTAAAAGGTCAAAACGACCCGGTAAATGTATTACTCCAAAAAAACAGTTAAGTACAAAGGATATGGGTGAAGTCCCATATCTCAGCCCGTTACATAGGCGATAAAGCATACATAACAAGGTAGACAACTAAGCTGCTTAAAATAACAAAAAACTAGAACTTATGACAAGCCATAAGAACTTAACCAAGAAACAAAGCAACCTAGCTAACCAGCAGCTACCGTGAAAGATGAACTTTCACCTGTAATTGGGTTAGCCGATTCTTTATTTACATGTGTACCATGTTCTTCATCTTCATCTTCATCGTTCACCAAAGCAGCATATGAATTAGATGTAGTAATATTACCATCCTGAGAGGTAGAGCGAGTAGACTTCAACATAGACGACGATGTGGGTGCATTACCCATAGTATTTGCTCCCTTAGTAGATTCACTAGGTGCCGCCTTCGGCGCATATCTGACATTCTGAGTAACAGATGGACCAACAAACTGATTACCATTCGTAGACTTGGCTTTACCCTTCTTCGATCTCTTTTTCTTACCCACCTTTTGGAATCCATCATTGTTCAGAACCACAGTAGGAGTTACAACATGTGAATTGGATAAAACAGGAGAACTCACCACCTTTTTGGGACATTGATCATGAATATGACCAAATATTTTGCATATACCACATCTGGGTGGCCTCCATTCATATTCAACACGGATAGTCTCTTTAGTAAAACCCTCCCCTGAAAGTGAAGGAAAACCAATAGTAACAACCTCCACGAGATCAGCATCAGAATTGACCTCAACAAGACATCTAGCAAAACTACTTCTACCCCACGATTCCTTACACATAGAGGTCGTGTACGAATCAAGCATAACAGGTTTACCAAGAAAAGTAGCAATCAAACTAATACCATCCTCTTCAAAAACTTGAAGAGGAACATCATGCAGTTTAACCCATACCGGAATGCTAGTCAATTCTTCTTTACGCAAACAAGTATCCATAGACCATTTCTTGAGAATAATTGGAGAGTTGCGTATCATCCAAGGACCACCTTCCAAAACAGCTTCCACACCAGCCAATGTATCAAATTTGAAGAAAAAGAAGCCTTTGGAATTCATCATAATCCTTTTTAGGCCATGTTTTGCCCAGTTATTCCTAGCATAGTATTCAACAACTGGAAACGCCATCCTCTTTCCCATAAAATAGCCATATAAAGTATGTTCTAAACGAGAACTAACTTTTTCAACCACTTTGCGGGGAATAGAGATGTTAACACCTTCAAATACAGGTTCGGCAACCAAGGGACGAAAAATAGTATCACCTCTAGGCTGATCATCCCTTAAACCTGTAGCTCCAGCATAGTATGTAGCATTAGTATTAATGTCCATAGATTGGACAATAGGAGACTCAGAAGCAGGTATAGAGTTATTAGATTTAGCCTTATGTTCAGCCCTGAAAGCCTCCCACAAACCCAAGACAGCATCCTTAGCCATCTTATGAACATCATTATCCAATTCATCCCACACCGTATTTATACCAGCATCCAAACCATTAGTGAAAGCATCAAGATCCCCTAGTGTTTTAAGAGATACGCCAAATAAAGTTGCAACAAGATCATGCTTACTCTTAAGAGAGGACTCCACACCTGAGACATGTGAATCCTCAACAACATTCCTACTAGATTTCTTGTGTTTCCTCATAGTCACATACGACAACGAATCCAACGATTGAGTCTGCTCAAAGACACTTGAATCGTTAATATTGTTAATATCAACTGAACGTGAAGGTTCAGCATACGACTCTCCCAAATTATCCAAATCCACGTTAACCATACCACTCTTATCCATAATACAATCAAATAGCAGCAGCAAACTAAGACAGAACCAGAAAAAAAAAACCAATACGACCAAACGAAACCCTAAAAAAACGTTAAACAAAGAAATCAGGAATTCCACGTCAATCTTCCACAACGAAGGCCTTAGTGAGACTAAGGCATGAATTGATGCGCAAATATACTAACAAAAATCAGCCATGAAGCACATAAATCGAAACCCTAAAAAAGTAAAAACCGACAAGAACAAAACCCTAACTCCAATCGATTACTAAAATTAGGAACAATTACGTAAAACACGAATGTAATCACATAACTGAAACGAATTAGAGTAAGAAACAAGAGATTAGAGATTGCATGATGTCGAATTTTTAAAGTTGTAGGGGATTCGGCTTTTTCTTTTTTTTCTCGAGAGCAAAATTAACTTAGGGTTATGTGTGTATTTAATGTAACTGGTTGTCCATACCAGTTTCTAACTGTCAGCTCCTCAATTCCTTGCAGTGCCAAAAACATAAGCCAATCACGAATCTCTTCATAATTCAAGTCTTCCATTCCAGACAACGGTTTGGGATCTACAGAGAAGACAAACTTTTTTATGGGACCCATAAGCTTATTTAAAAGTCTAGTAACATGGCTCCCATCAAACTTATATGTTAAATAATAAAAGAAATCCTCATCAATTATGACTTCGGTGAGCAAGGTCCACTTAAACCTCCAATTTGTAGATAAAATAGAGGTGCTCACCGCTTCTGTTATTGGCAACCGATCTAAAATGTTACCGATCACTGTATCTGGCATGTTGCTAATATAATCTCTCATTTTCATTTTAACATTAGCTCGAAACGACATGGTTTTCAAGGAATTTTTTTTGGTTTTTTTAATTGTCGACAGGAGGCTTTGGATGAGGGTTGTTGATTTGCAATTGATGGTCAGAACGAGGGTGTGTTATGATTATTATATGTGGTTGTTGGGTTGGTTCATTAATTCGCGCGCCCAAGATACAAGCTTTTCAAATTTGGTCCGTAAAATATGGCCAAAAACCATTTTACTGCCTCCAACTTGGCTAACTTGGAATTCCTGCTACCATAAACTTTTAAGGGCGCGGGACGGTACCCTGAACTTGGAAAATGGGTCATTTTACAACCATCCACTTACTTATCTAGGTCATGTGCCGTTAAATATTTGATGGGCCCAATAAAACCTATTAGTCTTCTACATTAAAAGTCAAATATCCAGAGAAAACAAAACGTCGCCTCCTTTAATGTTGATCCTGTGATACTTTAAATAGAATATTTTTAGATTTTGTCGTGAAAAATTTGTGAAAGGTGAGTTTTAGTAGATTATTTATTCTCTATTGTTGTTGTTTGCTTTTTAATTATATCCAACTACATTAATACCAACAGTACATGTTATGGTTTATTAGGGCCATTGTTAATGATTGTAAAGTGAGGATAAATTGTTATTCTGTCAAATGACATTATTTATTGATGTATTATATTGGTTTACCATTATGCAGGCATGCAGCATGAATGATAATGACGATGGACTCTTGATCCCAATCAAGATGAAGATGATTTTGAAGAAAATAGTGAACATGAACTTGATGCAATGACATAGACTCTTGATCCCAATCAAGATGAAGAGATGGCTCTTGGTATAGAAGTAGTAAAAAAGCACTACAGGATCTTGCAACATACAAGAGAACCTACTAATCAAGATGAAGAGATGGCTCTTATTATGTTTGTTCTGTGATACATGTTTGGCTTATTTAATATTTCAGTTTAATGAGTCTGCAAACTAAGTTCAAAGTTAGGTATGTATTTAAATGATACAACAAATGAAATAACTACGTAAAAATTGAAAACATTGAATCATGAAAGCAACGCCAAACATTGAAAATGAATTGGTTGTATACTTACAACTGCTAGTTATTTTTACTACCGCTATAGTTGATTTTACTACCGCTAGTAAAACTGAAGTGGTTGTAGACTTACAACTGCTAGTCATTTTTACTACCGCTATAGTTATTTTTACTACCGCTAGTAAAACTGAATTGGTTGTATACTTACAACTGCCAGTATACAGGTTACTACTGCTAGCTATTTTAACCATTGCTTGTGATAGAACACATCAACGAAATGATGCCACCATCGTTAATACTGTTGTGTATGCCCGTGTTTGTGTTGCCCGTGTGTAGGTGCTGCTGATACTATTCTGGTTCCCTTGTGTAGGTGTTGGTCTTACTATTCTGGGCCTGAATAGAGACATATTGGTTTAGTGATGCTAGTATTAAACTTACAACTGCTAGTTAAATTGTACTAGTGTTGAATGGTAAATCTGTTAAGTTCAAGTGTGCATAGTCACTAGTTGATAGTTATTAGTTGATTGTAACAACTAGAAGGACTCCTTGGTTTATAAAATTAGTCAATAAGGAAAAGAAGTTGCCCTACGTAGAACAGTTAATTGCCACATTGTTTATTGGAAACAACTGCTAGTTCCCTAGATTAAACAAAGATGTATAATGGGATTAAAGAACATAGGAAATAGTAAATACGTTGACATACAACGTTTCATACAGACAACCTACTACATATTACGATTACTACATAATTATGAGTTTAATGGTTACATAATATAAAACCACTTGATTTATAAAATTCAGCAAGTACGCAGAAAAAGCTAACCACTCCATGCTTCCTTCACATACAGACATCATACTAAAACCACAAAGCTTCATTCCCATTAAGCATGATCCCTAACTTCTGCCGAACAAACCTGTTGAACATGAATATAATGGTGTAAGTTAAAAATAAAACATTAATAGAATGGTAAGTTAAAAATAAAGCATACTATAAACAGCATGGTCTGGCTGATTTAACAAAAGAAGAGATTCTTTGTATGGGGCGATGTAGAAAGATCCCGCATCTCCTAACATTCCCATGCAGACAAATAATTCAAGTTCTTTGTTGTACACAAATACCGACTGACCTAAATGATTGGCGCTGTACGCTTCCACTATTGGAGCTTGATCCTTTGTAAACCCAAGCAAACGAACCGAATATAGGGTAGGGATGGCAAATAGGCTTCTAAATGATATTATGGAAGAACCATTGACGTCCAACAACCATCCGCAAAACAATGGAATATCTTCACCAATGATCGTCCCAGAAATCACTAGAGAGGTTCCAAGATCGAAAACATTGAATGGAACTGGGAGTTCATTTTTTAAAATCTGTGGTAGGTCTATAACTTTAAGTTGGTTGGTTACCAAATCGAAAGAAATCAACATATAAATCTTATAAATAACACCGTCCTCATTAGTTAACTTTTCACTCCCAGTCCAATAGATAAAACGACCCACAAGTGCCTGAGTTTTACGTTTCAATTTGATTGTTTCACGAGGGGTGTGGAAATTTTCAAGGCGTGTCCACCGTAAAGAGTTCAAAGAAAAGACAGACACATACCAGAAACCACTTTCGAAAACAGGATAGGAGACCTTCACGATCGTCGGGTCAAGAGTGTCCGGACGGACAGCAAAACCAAAACGAATCTTTTGACGTTCGATTTGATGCGTGTAAACAGGGACAAATACTGCAAGTTATTTTTTGATTGCCGGGTTCCAAATAACAGTCATTAGATTAGAACCTTAGTCAAATTACCAAAGACCATTAGAATTGCCAACTGTAATCATAGATGAAAGCATTAAATCTGTATTAAGTGGCGTAGCGATCAGCTGTTCATCTAAAGCTAACACAAAACCTTGGTCACCCATATCGAATGTTAGCGTAAATAAACACTGATCATTATGACGAACACCGTAATTAAAGATGAAGCTTCCACAATCTATACTAGCCTTCCATAACTTGCAAACACTACGTTGCTGGAGTATAGACTTAGGAGGTAGCCTACGGATGATATCTAGTTGAACATCCAGTGGGATATTGTCAGACATATTTTTTAAACAAAAGCAGAAAGATTGGGATAAAGATATGAAGTCAATAGACCAAAAGAAGAAAGAAAGATTTTGTTAAACAAATTGTATTGAAGAAAGAAGAAAGTGATTGGGAACAGAAGACATTAAAGGACATGTACCGTAAATCTGTGTTTTGTGTGGGCGTTTGTTTTTTTGTTTTTTTTTTAAATATGAAATGACAAAACTATCCTCGTGTATAAATACAAGTTCCCCAAAAAACATAAAGATGCCCAAAAAACAATACAAGTTGCCCAAAAAACAATACGTTACAATACATGACATATACCTTCAAAATACGTACTTGTGTCATAAGTTGTCGGACACATGGCAGCCCCTGGTTGGGTCCAAGAAAAGCGGTGGGCAACCTGTCTATTTTCAAATTTTAAAAGGGCGTGGTCCATAAAGTGATATGCATCAGGGCGCGCGGTCTATTTGACCAATTTTCCCTTTTATAAATCAATCTAAATATGCAAATGAGATTTCAAAGAAATTTGGATTTGATTCTAGTGACCCTGTTGACACTCCTATGATAGAGCGTACTAAACTGGATGAGGACCACTCAGGGATCATGGTAGACCAAACGAAATATCGTAGTATGATTGGATCCCTGATGTACCTCACAGCCAGTAGACCAGACATTTTGTTCGCTGTTCGCTGTTTGCATGTGTGCTAGATATCAGGCTAAGCCTACCAAAAAGCACCTTGAAGTGGTTAAACGGGTCTTTCGGTATCTCCAAGGAACCATCAATATGGGACTTTGGTACCCGAAGGACACCGGTATGTCACTAACAGCCTATGTAGATGTTGATCATGCAGGATGTCAAGATACACGTCGAAGTACGTCTGGAGGTGCTCAGTTTTTGGGTGATAAGCTTGTGAGCTGGTCTTCAAAGAAGCAAATGAGTACTTCTATTTCCTCTACAGAGGCTGAATACATAGCCATGTCATCTTGTTGTGCTCAAATCCTATGGATGAGATCCCAAATATCTGACTATGGCTTTGAATTCAACAAAATCCCTTTGTACTATGATAATAAAAGTGCTATTGCTCTCTCATGTAACAACGTACAACACTCAAGAGCAAAGCACATCGACATTCGACATCATTTCATCAGGGAGCAAGTAGAAAACGGTGTGGTGGAATTATACTTTGTGAGGACTGAATACCAGTTAGCAGACATCTTCACCAAAGCTCTTCCTAGAGAACGTTTTGAGTTTATCCTTCCACGACTTGGTCTAAAGAGCCTACAACCGGAAACACTCAAACGTCTTCATGAGGAAGAAGAGGAGTAAAAGGTTTTCCTTCATCTATCTCTTGTAAATAGTTATTCGAAAAACAAAATACAAAATTTCAAAACCTTCAAAAAGCAAATAGAAAAATATAAAACTTTTTAAAATCCATAAAAATTGAAAAATCTTGAAAAATTTCAAAAAAATATTGTCATTTTGTCAAATTCGATAATATCTACGGTCTTTGTGTTGTCATTCAAAGAATGACACGGGACTTTAGATGTTGTTCGAATGTTTAAAATATATATATATCTTTATATATAATAAAAGAAAACATTTTTGAATGTCATCCCCCCAATTCTGACGTCATAATCTTACGTCATATATACACCTGTCAAATCTTATCTACTCCTAACTTTTGTTAACTGTTCCTATTCATAACTTTTTTTCTTTGCCGTTATTGAATCAAACATCACCCTCTTCTTCCATTACAGCTTCAATCACCATTTGCTCTAACTGTTATACATTACACCTCTTCTTCCATTACAGCTTTATTGTTTCAGGTATGTTTTATCATATATCTGAAATGATCATATTTATTTTTTTATACCCTAATTAAATTGGGGGTGTTTATTATTTCGATTCATATTAGGGGTTTTGTTATGGTTCTTCATCTTAATTGTAAATTTGAATCAATTTGTTTTTAATTAGTAGTTTCAATTTCTATAAACCCTAATCAAATTGGGGGTTTTGCCTAAGTGGTTGATATCGCTGATTTTTTTTTTTTGATTATTAATTTTAATTGAAATTAAGATTTAATTTGTTGATAATTTACATTTTAATTCAGTCCTCAGCAACGGACCGTGGTCGGATGGGTCAGTATGGTAACAGTGTTGGGGCTTCAAAAAGTGGAAGTAAATCAACCGATCCATTGGGTACGAGATTAACAGTTATGTGGTAGAGTGGTACTTTTTGTATTTGAATAAGCATGCCATAAAACTATGGTCATATCAATAAGGTACACTATGCTCATCATATCTATTACTATTCCAATTTTTGATATCATACATGGTTTTGTTGGCATACGCTATTGGCTACGAGTTCGATACCGATTTATTTATGAAGTTATGAGACAAATAACTAAACGCTCAACAACATGTAATGTTTTATTTTTACAGATCCTTACCTTTCTGTTCATTTTCTTAATCTCGCGAGCACAACGTTAGTTTCATGATACACTAAAATTGGGTCGTTTATGTGCTTAATTTTTCTAGGCAAGGATTAGCGACCAAGCTGACGGGTCTACTTTGGCCAATACAAAGAAGAGTCAAAGCATTAATACTTAACAAGTATGGGATCCACATGAAAAGCTCTTATCTCAAAAGAAAGTGAAAAGGTTTGTCACCTAATCTGATTTTAATTTTATGCGGTGCTGATAATATTTGTTACGAGTAATGTACTTATTTCATAAGACAAAGATTGCACTTTGGTTAAAGTATATGTAATACTAATGTATCTAAAGTCAAAATTAAGAACCTGTAGGTTGAGTAAAGTTAGGAGCTGAATACGAATTAAGCCTAAGAGGATAATGTCTCACTGTATTATGTTTATATATTGGACTAAACAGAGGAACTCAATTTATGATCAACTTCAAGATAATTGAATGATGAAAAGGTAATAACACATGACCAACACAGTCTATTAGCACAAAATAAAAACCGAGCATCGCAGGTATTAGAAGCTGCAACTTATTGATTTGGTTTTATTGGTTGAATATGTAATATATAAACGAGCCTTCCCTTGGCATTATCTCTGTAAGTTTCGAGTTCAATTCTCTTCATTTTTTTTATGACATAAATTGTTAACTGATAGTAACCATTTTCGAGCCATAATGCGCTGCTAGGACTGGTACAAGAAATACAGGTGTGAAATGAGTTTGAATACAAACAAGTCATTATTTTGTGATTTTTATAGTTTCTGACTCCAAGATTTAAATTTACGCAGCACCCGGAAATGGACTTTTCAAGGGCAAAAATCAACTAATAAGGTCTACTACTTAGCTCAACAAGTACCGGTGTGGTTGAAGTGGTAATGTCTGGTGGTGGCGAGGGGGCAAAAATGATTGATGTACTTGAAATAAAGGTGTCTCATGGGAGTTAAGGTTTAACAGATAGTAGAGGGGAGCCAAATTATTTCGTTTCAATTTTACATTGTTAGGTATAAATTGAAGCTTTGCTATGTTCTTTTAGTAGATTTTAGGCGCTCGCTGATTTTAGGTAATAACGAGGCTAATGTGATATCATGTATTTGGTTTTGACAGGAAAAACAGGGGCGTTTCACAAGGAAAGCATGGATACTTTCATTTTGTTGATAAAGTGGTTTGTGACAACCGATGCTGACATAAAGGTATACTGTTTACTCGCAATTCGCCTTTACATATTCAAGCCACTCATATAATGTGCTTGCTATAATCATATTTGTTGCTTACCTTGCCTATGCTAATGATTTGTAGTTATTCAAATGGCTTCACTTGCGGCTAATCTTGGGCTCACATGTCAAAGGTACGGTTAAGACATGTCCTACTAATATAGACGGGCTAATCACAGCTGAGATGATTAGTAGGACATGTCTCCTAAGTGCTTCTGAAAAAAAACCATGACCGGGCCCAGACCTGCATATGCAACTCGCAAAAGGACGCTCGCAGAAATGCGCATAGGTGATTTCCAATAACCTGCAAACACATTGTAAAACTGTTGGTCATTTTGATCTTACATGTTATTAACCCGCCTATGTTCTTATAATTGTAGGCATACATGATTTACAGGCTGGTACTTCCACAGCTGATTGTAGAGCAACAACCATACCAGCAGCATCGCGCAGACGTTGGTGGCCCAGCCTTATCTTATTTCAACTCCCGTTGATGGAGGGAAATTTCGATTGTTCAGAGAATAAGATCGGTTCAATTGTGGCCCCATACTTGCTTCTTAGACTTAGGACAGGCTGCCAAGGAGTGACAAGCTCGATCAGGAGATAGGGAGGATCCAACAGAAGTACGAAGTTTCGATGGTATGGGGCCACAATTGAAACGCAAGATAACACAGAAACTGATTATGTTACAGTTGAGGAGTTCATAGACTAGGCTTCGGCAACCAAGTAGTAGTTGCGGGCTGCAGAAACCGTGCAAAAGCCTCATAACTTAGAGTCCAGCTTCAACAACCAGTCTGTGATGTTGCTTACTGTTTTTTTTTTCTATTTCTCTATATCATCAGACTTTTAGATATTTAGTAATGTGAAAGTGATCGAAAACTGAATGTTGACTGAACTCCCTACAGGAAAAGCTGATGCACAGGTGAGATTGTGCTAAGAGGGCTCATGAATGGGTGTATGAGAAAATGACTTCAAGTGGTGATCTCGGATTCCACATCAAGCCCATTTCGAGACGCTGCAGCTGGACGTGAGGTTCATTTTTTTTTCTTTGTATGGCATCTTTCACGTTGTAAATGCAGAAAAGCTATGTAAACCTCTGCAGGTTACTTACTGATGTAAAGGAAGCATTTTAAATATTTGTTGCTATGCTTTTCTTCATGGTGACAATGACAATAAATTAGTTTGTTCCCGACCGATAACTTTAGAACCAGAGGTTTTGTGTAATAGGCGCCAGCTTTAATGTAAGCACCGAGTTTCTAAAAAGGTTGCAAAGTATAGCAAACTTCCCCGCCGCAACGCGGCGGGCTCCTGCTACTTGTTGACTTACATATGATGCTATATTTGTTTATAAGTTTACATTACATATTTTGTGAATGTGTTACTGTAACACGTGTCGTATCTTTTCAAGTTATTTCTAATTATAATATTTTTATTGCCGCCCGCGAAACCCGCGGGTCTATAGTCTAGTATATATATATATATATATATATATATATATATATATATATATATATATATATATATATATATATATATATATATATATATATATAAGGTAGGGTTAAAATGAAAAGTTTCTTATAATGAAAAGAATGAGAAGGCATGTGGAGGTGACATGTGTCACCTTTGCCACATCACCATGCCATGTGTCACCCCCACCCCCACCCACCCCCCCCCCCCCCCCCCGCAAAAAAAAATTCCGCCAAAAAAAAAATTTTTTGGCAAAAAAAAAATCCCGCCAAAAAATTCCCGCCAAAATTTATTACTGCATCACAGTTATAAAAATACTGCATCACAATCATAATTGTGATGCAGTAATTTATAACCTTAATGCACTAAAATCATGATTATGATGCAGTAAATTTATAACCGTGATGCAGTAACTTATAACCTTAATGTACTAATAAGTTTTGGTGCATATTTATTATAAGTTACTGCATCATTCCACAAAAGGTGTAGATTGGCGGGAACACCCTGACCCCGGGTGCCTTTTGGCACCAGCCATTGCCCACCCCACAAGGAATAGCTCCGGCAACTCTACTGGCCTAGTGGGGCACCAACTGGAGTGAGCACGAGCCAAGACTCGGACCCCTAAGCTCTTATTCCACAAAGTCTCTCCAGTGTGCCTACAGGTTTTGCGGAGGTGGGTACCTAGATGAAGCAAATGCCAAGGATGGGACTTGAACTTGAGTCAATTGACTCAAGCACAAGTGCTCCAACCATTGGAGTAATGCTCCATTGGTAAGTTACTGCATCATAGTTAATAGTTCAGTGCATCAACTATGATGCACTAAAATCAAGGTTATAACCTTAAATACACTAAAATCATGATTGTGATGCAGTAACTTTATAACTGTAATGCAGTAATTTATAACCTTAATGCACTAAAATCATAATTGTGACGCAGTAACTTATAACCTTAATGCACTAATAAGTTTTGGTGAATCTTTATTATAAGTTACTGCATCATAGTTAATAGTTAAGTGCATTAACTATGATGCACTAAAATCAAGGTTATAACATTAATGCACTAAAATCATGATTGTGATGCATTAACTTTATAACTGTGATGCAGTAATTTATAACCTTGATGCACTAAATTCATAATTGTGATGCAGTAAAAAAATTTGGCGGGAAATTTTTGGCGGGAAATTTTTTTTTTCGGGGTATGGTGATGTGGCATGATGATGTGGCAAAGGTGACACATGTCACCTCCACATGCCTTCTCATTCTTTTCATTATAAGAAACTTTTCATAATAACCCAAACCTATATATATATATATATATATATATATATATATATATATATATATATATATATATATATATATATTTGGGAGAAAGTGAAACTATGGTTTATTGTCATTTCAGGCAGTAACCCATTTTTCAAAGAAAGAACAGACCCGTGCTTTATCTTGTTTTTCAAAACTTATGCTCTGATTCTATAAACAATTACTTACTATCTGATGAAATCTAATTGCTTTGAAAAATAACTCGGACTCTATTTTTGAAAATCATCTGGACTTAACGTTTGTCAAAATATCTATCTCTCAATCAACAACTTATGTCATTGATTGAGGGGGAGAATGATTTCAATTAAATCAAAAGGTTATTTGTCATACAATTGTTTTTCAAAAGATAATCATGCATGTTTAATCAATGGAGTTTAATGTCTCAAAATCCGATCCTTATCAGTTAAAATGTTTTCATAATCAAGTCAAAATTCTCCTCAAAAGCTTTCAAAATCAATTTAAATCTACAGAGATCACAAATCTCAAATGATTTGAAAATTATGATCGGGGGAGAATTTGTGATTTAAATTGGATTTAAACTGATAATTCGATAAATGGTTTCACATGTGTTTAGCAAGCTTTCCTCCCCACATGTGCCAAACGATTTCAAATTTTCCATGCACATGTTGAGGGGGAGCATCTATTTCAAACCACAAAGAATTGAAACGTGATTGACTTGTATCTAAGTGCAAATTCCGTCTAATATGTGCAAAACTCTTTCAAACCTCGAGGCACATATTGAGGGGGAGCAAACTTTTGAAAACCTCATCCTTCCCCAAATATGCTTTATCTACTTGATGTAATCAGGGAAGTGATGTTGATATCTTTTAGAAAATGGTAATCAAAGAAGTTAATTCTTCCTCTTGCCTCCGTGTGCCAAAACGATTTCAAATACATGAAGCACATGTTGAGGGGGAGCTCTTTTTCTAAAAATATCAAAAATAATTCAGGTACAAAATGCTTTGATAAGATATCACTAGTATCTGGATTGATTTTCAAATGGTTTTCAATTGGTTCCAATGGCAGATGAACAATACCAAATAGACCGACCAAATTTACTTTATGTATGGTGGTATAAGGATGATAAGGTTAGGTATTTGTTCCCATGATCCGCCAGAACCTGAGGGATCTACCCAGGGACAAGGTATGATGAAAAAAGGAGAAAATGAGATATGGGAAGAGTGCGGACTGAGACTGAGCTAGTACTGGAATAAACCCAACAAGGTTCTAGTTATGAAGTCTCGATAAGCACTGAAGGGGTTGAAGAATGAAAAAGAATTGAATGTGAAAAAGGGTGAAAACAAATAGCCCTCCATTTATTCAACCTTAGGGCAGAAACCGGGTTCAATTCATATGCTACTGGTGGTTACCAAGGTAACATCGGTATTGAAGACAAGACGTCATGGACCCAGTGACGCACTGCACTTCAACTTCCCAAGCTACTCAAGTTCCTCTTAAAAGGACTTGTTTCATTCTCAAGGGGAACCGACATTATCTATCGACTTTCTCTTAGAGTTTGTTGATATTGAAGAAGGAGACCCTCTCCCTAGTCTCCAACATAGGATCCAAATATGCACAATTGAGTCTAGAGCCACGAGATCATCAATAAATCTCCTTAGGACACTTTCAATGAAGACTCTCTGTTTCACACAATGTGGAAAGAGAGATTATATCTTATGAGTCCTACGCATTATCCTTGTGGTATTGCCAGAACATCTGAGTGATATGCTAACATATTCACAATGAAGATGGAAAGCCTTCTGGAGCCAACATCAAACAAGCTCCTGGTGGGTGGCATGTGAGATCTATCCAATAGATCAACCATGTGACAACTGAACAGAAACAATGGGGCTATTCAATCTTTTGAATCAATCCTGGTTCAGGTTATAGATTGACGGATACCTTTGAAAAATCGGTCGTTGTGCTTAAAACTCTTTTCCTTAGCACATCGACTGTGTACTAATATTTCAAAACAAAAGGTGTTTATGATTGATAATTGATTTCATTAAAACCTTCGTTGTATTGCAAAAACAATTTCTATTGAGCAGTTTACGATTGTGTTCTTAAATCTCTTTTCATCAATCAGTGAATCTCAATTCGCTGGTTCACTCACTCTGTGTTATCTTCTTTGAGATGTTCCAATTTGAGAACAGCTAGAGCAGCTGCGAAACCCTGTCAAGGAAATTCTTCGGAATTATACCTGATCACAGGCAGTACTTGTACTGATCAACGGGGAACCGTGGGCCGTGTACCTCAATTCAACGAAAGTGATCAAAGACACTTTTCGTGCGCTTTTTGCTAACTGTTGTATGCAGGTACGCCCGACGTTTGCAGCTGATCAGAATAAAGCGGTCAATCCTTAGCCGCATGCTCACACAACACATTCATCTCTAAAGAAATCATGATAATTGCATCAATGACTCTGATATTTTCACTCCATGCTTCTGCTACGCTGCTGCCAATATCATGAATCAACTAAAGCTTCCGCTACTCTGATGTGAAGATATCATGATCCAGAATGTGAGCATGTCGGTCCATAAGTCACAATATCACATAATACCAACACCACAATGGAAGAGTCAGAGATTTATGTTAGCTGATGATCTCAAAGCTAGCTCAAAACTCATTATCACGTGGATCAGTAAAAGACCTCCACTTGGATTAACCAAACATGCAAAATTGAAGAATCAATGACTACGAGCTCTTGAGCAAAGAACTACATCAAGAATGCAAGAACAATTTAAAATGTAATATCTGTTTGTATTCAATGTAATTTGAGGTGACCTCCCTTAGGGGGAGATTGTTAGGATTTAGTAAATCCCATTATTAAAGAGTCGGTCACCTCAAGTATATGTAATCATTAGAAAGCTCGTAGTCGTAGATTATTATAAGTTAAGTTGTATTTAGTTAAGTAACACCGTGGAGGACGGACGGGTCTTTACCCACTGTATGCCTGATCCACAGCCCGTAGGTGGCGATTTATGTAAGAACTATAAATACTCTCTACCTCCCAAGGTAGAGAGTTGGAGCTTATAATAATACTTTCATTTTCTCTCACTAAAGTTCCCAACCTCTAACTTTCTCTCTCTAAAACCATATTATACGCCTCTTTGATCTTTGGTTTAATGTGTTTGTGAAATCTAATATGTTACACATTGGGTCACCAAAGAGATGGAATTTTAAGGAAAGACGGGATGTGAAGAAGATCATCACGCGGATCGATGAAAGGTTGTTCAGAAGGGATCAATTCAGAACTTTGGAGTTTCGTAGGTGGTCGTCCCAACATATCTCTCACAAGATATCAACGTCCCGAACGCATTCCTGGAGTTATTGTTGGCCTTCCGGATTCTCCTGGTAACCATTGATTTGTTTCACTATATTAACATTTGGATGTGTGATTTTTAATGACAATGGCTTGTGCACACATAACAGTGTACAACCCGTACTTGTAATGAAAGGACCCTGTGGTACGCTTCAGTGCCACAGTCCTTATAAAAGGAGCGAAAGCTTCTTACTTTTGAGTAAAACTTATCAAAATTTTCACTTTTCAAAGTTTTGCTCAAAAGAACAAGTACTTCCCCTTATGATTTTTCAAAACCTCAAAAGTTAATATTACTTGTTGAGGGGGAGTATTTGATTAAAACTTTGTTCACAAAAAATGTTCTTCGTGGTAATCTTCCCGCAAAACTCGAAATGGTCATATTCGATATCAAAATTTCATCAAAAATAACATTTATATGCCATTTTTGAGGGGGAGAAAAATTATGTGATAAGAAATATGTTGTGAATTGCTAATGAATCGTTGTGCTACAGACTTAACCAATGAATTGACGAGATCTTAAATGCTAGTAACTCGAAAAGACTTGTCCGGGACGGGTAATAATTTCAAGCTAGTTCGCTAGTGATGTAAACGCGTCTCGCAAAGGACTTGTCCGAGTAGAATGTACCATTCGAGAAACTCTTGGTAGACATGAACTTTGACGGGTTTGACAACCTTTCGAGGTTTGTCCACACCTTCAAGGTAGTTATTAGAGCTAGTTGTCACCTAAAAGCTGACAATGTAACTCTTTAACTATGCAACGTAACCGTGTCTCGCGGGGGATTGTCTATCTTGAGTTGATCAATTTAAAAGAGCGCGCTCTTCTTTCACCGTGCAGATTTCTGTAAAAATTACTTAAGCACTTGTGGAGGGGGAGTATTTATGCAAAGTCTTAAACTCTCAATAGTGGTATTAAATGTTTCTACTCATAATCACTTTGAGAGATTTTCATGAAAATGTTTTTTATGGCAACGTAGGTTAGTCATGGAGTTATAAGGTGACTAAGGTTAGGAATAATCGTCCTATGATCCGCCAGAGCCGGAGGGATCTACCCAAGGACACCACCAATAGTTAGAATTAGAAGTCCTTAGGTATGATCATAAAAAAATGAGAAAATCAGAATTGGAGAAAGAAGGAGTTGAAGAATTAAAAAGAAAAGTAAAGAAAAAGGTGAAAATAAATAGCCCTCCAGATTATTTAACTTAGGGCAGACACCGGGTTCAATTCATATGCTACTGGTTGTCACTTGATGACACCGGTATTGAGAATCTTATGTTCTTATAATTTGAAATATCTTAGAATTTGAATTTTCATTATTTAAAATCTGCAAACCAAATGTCCCCTTACAGTTTTTCCCTTTAATAAGAGCAAAATGCAAAAATCGTCCATGTGGTTTAGCTAAATTGCAGACACAATACCTACCTTTTTAAAATTGCAGTCACTGTCCCTATGGGGAATTTTAGGCTGCATATTCAGTCATAGCTTAAAGTTAAATGACTAAAATACCCTTTGTGTAACATATTGGATTTCACAAACACACTAAACCATAATCACAAGTAGGCGTACAAATGATGTTTTAGAGAGAGAAAGTTAGAGGTTAGGAACTTTAGTGAGAGAAAGAAGAAATCTTATTATGAGCTCCAACTCTCTACCTTGGGAGGTAGAGAGTATTTATAGTCCTTACATAAATCGCCACCTAACGGGCTGTGGATCAGGCATACAGTGGGTAAAGACCCGTCCGTCCTCCATGGTGTTACAGAAACTAAATACTACTTAACATATAATAATCTACGACTACGAGCTTTCTAACAATTACATATACTTGAGGTGACCGACTCTTCAATAACTGGATTTACTAAATCCTAACAATCTCCCCCTAAGGGAGGTCACCTCAAACACACATTAAACATACATTGAATACAAATAGATATTACATTAAAAAAATTGTTCTTGCATTCTTGATGTAGTACTTTGCTCTGAAGCTCGTAGTCATTGATTCTTCACATTTCATGTTGGGATAATCCAAGTGGAGGTCTTTTTACTGATCCACGTGATAATGAGTTTTGAGCCAGTTTTGAGATCATCAGCTAACATCAATTTCTAAATCATCCATTGTGGTGTTGGTATTATGTGATGTTGTGACGAACGGACCGACATGCTCACATTCTGGATCATGATATATTCTCATCAGAGTAGCGGAAGCTTTCGTTGATTCATGATATTGGCAGCAGCATAGCAGAAGCATGGAGTGAAAATATCAGAGTCATTGATGCGCTAATCATGATTTCTTTGGAATGAATTTATTGTGTGAGCATGCGGATATGGATTGACTGCTTCATTCTGATCAGCTGCAAACGTCGGGCGTACCTGCATACAACAGTTAGCAATAAAGTGCACGAAAGTGTCTTTGATCACTTTCGTTGAATTGAGGTACACGGCCTACGGTTCCCCGTTGATCAGTACAAGTACTGCCTGTGATCATGTATAATTCCGAAGAATTTCCTTGACAGGGTTTCGCAGCTGCTCTAGCTGTTCTCAAACCGGAACGTCTCAAAGAAGACAACATGGAGTGAGTGAACCAGCGAATTGAGATTCACTGATTAATAAAGAGAGATTTGAAAAACAATCGTGTATCGCTCAATAGAAATTGTTTTGCAATACAACGAAGGTTTTAATGAAAATCAATTATCAATCATAAACACCTTTTGATTTGAAATAATCGTACACAGTCGATGTGCTAAAGAAAAGAGTTTTTAAGCACAACGACCGGTTTTTCAAAGGTATTCGTCAATCCATAACCTGAACCAGGATTGAATCAAAAGATTGATTCGCCCCATTGTATCTGTTCAGTTGTCACATGGTTGATCTATTGAATAGATCTCACATGCCACCTACCAGGAGCTTGTTTGATGTTGGCTCCAGAAGGCTTTCCATCTTTATTGTGAATATGTTTGCATATCACTCAGATGTTCTGGCAATATCACAAGGATAATGCGAAGGACTCAAGACATAATCTCTCTTTCCACATTGTGTGAAACAGAGAGTCTTCATTGAAAGTGTCCTAATGAGATTTATAGATGATCTCGTGGCTCTAGACTCAATTTGTGCATATTTGGATCCTATTTCGGAGACTAGGGAGAGGGTCTCCTTCTTCAATATCAACAATATTTAAGAGAAAGTCGATAGATAATGTCGGTTCCCTGTGAGAATGAAACAAGTCCTTTTAAGAGGAACTTGAGTGGTTTGGGAAGTTGAAGTGCAATGCGTCACTGGGTCCATGACGTCTTGTCTTCAATACCGATGTTACCTTGGTAACCACCAGTAGCATATGAATTGTACCCGGTATCTGCTCTAAGGTTGAATAATTGGAGGGCTATTTATTTTCACCCTTTTCTCATTCAATTCTTTTTCATTCTTCAACCCCTTCAGTGCTTACCAAGACTTCATAACTAGAACCTTGTTGGGTTTATTCCAGTACTAGCTCAGTCTCAGTTGCACTCTTCCCATATTTCACTTTTCTCTTTTTTTCAATATACCTAAGGACTTCTACACTATCTAGTGGATTGTCCCTGGGTAGATCCCTCCGGTTCTGGCGGATCATGGGAACAAATACCTAACCTTATCATCCTTATACCACTGTACATAAAGTAAATTTGGTCGGTCTATTTGGTATTGTTCATCTGCCATTGGAACCAATTGAAAACCATTTGAAAATCAATCCAGATACTTTGTGATATATTATCAAAGCATTTTGTACCTGAATTGTTTTTGATATTTTTAGAAGAAGAGCTCCCCCTCAACATGTGCATCATGTATTTGAAATTGTTTAAGCACACGGAGGCAAGAGGAAGAATTAACTTCTTTGATTACCACTTTCTAAAAGATATCAACATCACTTCCCTGATCAAAACAAGTAGATAAAGCATATTAGGGAAGGATGAGGTTTTCAAAATTTTGCTCCCCCTCAATATGTGCATAGTTATTTGAGAGTGTTTTGCACATATTAGGAAAAGACTGCACATTGAGATAAATTGATCACGTTTCAAATCTTTGTGGTTTAGGATAGATGCTCCCCCTCAACATGTGCATGGAAAATTTGAAATCGTTTGGCACATGTGGGAAGGAGAGCTTGTACATCCTTATAAAACCATTTATCGAATTATCAGTTTAAATCCAATTTAAATCACAAATTCTCCCCCGATCACAATTATCAAATCATTTGAGATTTGTGATCTCTGTAGATTTAAATTGATTTTGAAAGCTTTTAAGGAGAATTGTGACTTGATTATGAAAGCGTTTTACCTGATAAGGATCGGATTTTGAGACTTTAAACTCCATTGATTAAACATGCATGATTATCTTTTGAAAACAATTGTATGACAAATAACCTTTTGATTTAATTGAAATCATTCTCCCCCTCAATCAATGACATAAGTTGTTGATTGAGAGATAGATATTTTTGACAAATGTTAAGTCTAGATGATTTCCAAAAATAGAGTCCGAGTTATTTTTCAAAACAACTAGTTTTCATTAGATAGTAAGGATTTGTTTAAAGAATCAGAGCATGAGATTTGAAAACCAAGATAAAGCATGGCTCTGTTCTTTCTTTGAAAAGCGGGTTACTGCCTGAAATGACAATAAACCATTGTTTCTCTTTCTCCCAAATATATATATATATATATATATATATATATATATATATATATATATATATATATATATATATATATATATATATATATATATATATATATATATATTTTGAAAAATTGGAACAACATCTAAAGTCCCGTGTCATTCTTTGAATGACAGGACAAAGACCGTAGATATAATCGAATCAAGAAAACATGACAAAATGACAATATTTTTTGGAATTTTTCAAGATTTTTCAAATTTTTATGGATTTTTGAAAGTTTTATAATTTTCTATTTGGTTTTTGAATGTTTTGTAATTTTGTATTTTGTTTTTCGAATAAGTATTTACAAGAGATAGATGAAGGAAAACCTTTTAGTCCTCTTGTTCCTCTTGAAGACGTTTGAGTGTTTCTGGTTGAAGGCTTTTAAAACCAAGTCGTGGAAGAATAAACTCAAAACGTTCTCTAGGAAGAGCTTTGGTGAAGATGTCTGCTAACTGGTATTCAGTCCTCACAAAGTAAAGTTCCACCACACCGTTTTCAACTTGCTCCCTGATGAAATGATGTCGGATGTCGATGTGCTTTACTCTTGAGTGTTGTACGTTGTTGCATGAGAGAGCAATAGCACTTTTATTATCACAGTACAGAGGGATTTTGTTGAATTCAAAGCCATAGTCAGATAATTGGGATCTCATCCATAGGATTTGAGCACAACAAGATGACATGGCTATGTATTCAGCCTCTGTAGAGAAAATAGAAGTACTCATTTGCTTCTTTGAAGACCAGCCCACAAGCTTATCACCCAAAAACTGAGCATCTCCAGACGTACTTCGACGAGTATCTTGACATCCTGCATGATCAGCATCTGTATAGGCTGTTAGTGACATACCGGTGTCCTTCGGGTACCAAAGTCCCATATTGATGGTTCCTTGGAGATACCGAAAGACCCGTTTAACCACTTCAAGGTACTTTTTAGTAGGCTTAGCCTAGTATCTAGCACACATGCAAACAGCGAACAAGATGTCTGGTCTACTAGTTGTGAGGTACATCAGGGATCCAATTATAATACGATATTTTGTTTGGTCTACCATGATCCCTGAGTGGTCCTCATCTAGTTTAGTACGCTCTATCATGGGAGTGTCAACAGGGTCACTTGAATCAAATCCAAATTTCTTTAAAATCTCATTTGCATATTTAGATTGATTTATGAAAATGCCTCCGGGACTTTGTGAAATTTGTAATCCCAAGAAAAATGACATTTGTCCCATCATTGACATTTGAAATTTAGAACCCATTTCATTTGAAAAACGGTCACACTCATTGGGGTCAGTTGAGGCAAAAATGATATCATCAACATATATTTGAACGTGAATTAAATGTTTGCATGACTTCCTGGTGAACAATGTCGGATCAACTGCTCCTTTGCTGAATCCAGTAGATAGAAGAAACTTTGATAGTGTATCATACCATGCCCTTGGAGCTTGCTTTAAACCATAAAGAGCCTTCTTCAAACGATAAACGTGAGTAGGATGCTCTGGATTCACAAAACCTTCAGGTTGGCTGACGTAGACGACTTCCTTAAGATCTCCGTTGAGAAATGCCGTCTTTACATCCATCTGATAGACTACCATGTTCTTACTTACAGCATTAGCCAATAAGATTCTGATTGCCTCGATACGAGCAACATGAGAAAATGATTCTTCAAAGTCAATACCCTCCTCTTGACGGTATCCTTTTGCAACCAATCGAGCCTTGTTCTTTAAGACATAACCATGCTCATCAAGTTTCACTTTGAAGATCCATTTTAGAGAAATGATCATAGCACAATCTGGAGCAGGTACTAATTCCCATACATCAAGTCGATCAAACTCATGAATTTCTTCTTGCATGGCATTGAACCAGTTGTCTTCATTCATGGCGGTTTTAATATCTTTTGGTTCGATCTTAGAGAGTACGGAGTTGAAAAAGCACCATAAGGCATCGGTTGCAAGTTGTTTCCTTGTGGATACTGGACGAGAGGGATTTCCAATGATGTTGTCCAATGGATGATCATGAGTCCGTTTTCTGAGGTGTTCATGTGGCTGATGTTGAGGGACTGAAGTAGCAGAGTCGATGTCTCCTGAAGAAGATGGTTCTGATGATGATTCGGGAGCAAATATGTTTTCAAATGGAGCATCTTCAGGAGTATCAATGGGATTAACTTCATCATTGATGCCAGAAACAGTTCTATGATGTACATTCGAAGATTGATGATTTGTTGATGAGACAGAGTGATCAGTAGCAGGCGCTTCTTGACTTAATGATATTGAGACTGAAGGGTTGACTTCATTCACAGGGATATGAGCAGCCTTTGTTGTAGGAATTGACAGATCATTAGCACTTGGTTCATAGTGTTCATCAAACATTGGATCAAACAATTTCTTTAAATCATCTTCAGTTGGAGGTACATATGGAGTTGCTGGAGAGAAATTTGGTACAAAGGATGAACCAATGGGATTGTTTTGAAGTGCGGGTCCAGAACTGGATTGTCCATGAGCCATTTGACCGGTCAGCTCATCAAACGTAACGTGAATTGTTTCCATGATATTTCGGGTTCTCTTGTTGTAGATTCGGTAACCTTTTCTGCTTGGTGCATATCCAACAAATACTCCAATGTCCGCTTTAGCTTTCAATTTACCTAAATCTTGACCGTCATTAGTTGGATAACATAAAGCACCAAACACACGGAGGTATGATAGATCAGGTTTTCGATTGTGGACAAGTTCGTATGGAGTCTTTCCATGAGATGTGTGAATTAGAGATCGATTTTGTGTGTAACATGCAGTGGCAATAGCTTCAGCCTATAGAAACATTGGAACCTTTGAGTAAATCAGCATTGTTCTTGCAGCTTCTACAATAGTTCGATTTCGTCTTTCAACTACACCGTTTTGTTGAGGAGTTCGAGGAACACTTCTTTGAGGACTGATTCCAACATTTTCATAAAATTCATTGAGTTCTTTATTAACAAACTCAGTTCCATTGTCAGTACGGACGATTCGAACTGTTTTGTTGAGTCGGATATGAAGTTGTTTAATGAGTTTAATGATGACATCTGGAGTTTCATCCTTTGTCCTCAAAAACTTAACCCAAGTGAATCGGGAGTAGTCATCAACCACTACTAACACATATCTCTTCCCATTAATAGTTTGCACTCTCATTGGGCCGCACAGATCCATATGAAGGGTATGAAGGACTTCCATTACAGAGTTTGTGGGTTTTGGTTTGTGGGCATATTTCGTGCTTTTTCCCAATTGGCAAGCTGAACAAAGATGATCTTTTTCATATTTTAATCTGGGTAAGCCTCTGACAAGATCCTTTCTGGAAAGGTTGTTTATGGTGCCGAAGTTCAAGTGATTGAGATGACGATTCCATAACCAAGACTTTGTTTTAGAAGCCTTTGACAGCAAGCAGATTGGAGAAGATTTCATCATGTTATCGATAGCGATGGTGTATAGGTTCGAACCTCGAGTACCTCTTAATAATTCCACACCATCAAGTTCTCTAATGAAACAAGTATGTTTTCTAAAAGCCACTTCTAGATCGGAATCACAGAATTGACCAACAGAGAACAAATTATGACCAAGACCTTCCACATAATATACCCTGGAAATTACACTTTTACCAACCACATAATCTCCATAACCCATAATAGTTCCAAAATGATAGTTCCCGAATCTAACTGTCCTGATGAATTTACTCACGAAGTTCATGAGCCGCGACCGGTCTCCAGTCATATGCTTGGAACAGCCTGAGTCCAGGTACCACAGAACGATTTGAACGATCTGCAGTTGAACACAGACAAGAATGGATAACTGGATAATTGGGATCCCCATGCAAGAATGGGTTCCATTTGGTTAGTAACAGTGATTGGAACACCCACATCAGAAATAGAAACATCCATATCAGAAATAGAAGCAATGGAATAATTATGAATAGATGCAGTACTAGTGTCCGTATTTGACCTATTCAAAGTATGTTCACTTCTTAAGGGAATAGTTCTACCAGTAGGCATCCATTTTCTAGTGGGCATTGTCTGATTAACCTTATGGCCAACAGGTATCCATTGATAACCTATCTTACTAAATGTTCTTCCTGTGGGTTTCCACTGTTTTCTAACTTTCTTTCGCCTTTGCCTTTTAGCCTTCTTAGCATGATTTCTTGCATTAACAATATTAACTGGGGATTTGACAGCATTAGACAAAGCATTCACACCACATTCATGATTAGTAACAGAATTCAAGCAGACATCATTACATGGTTTGCAGATAGTATCAGAATTCGAATTAATTACAGTACGCCTATGGCTAATACTAGAATCAACACGATTCATTTTATTCAACTCAAACTTAAAGTTCCTAGGTTGGTCTTCTACTTTCTTCCAATGCATATTCTTAGCTTGCGAGGTCCTATCTTGCTTGGTATTGCCTGGAGACTTTGACCCGCTTGCTTTAATGTCACTGATTACTCCTGTAGAGGGAATTATGGGAACATTAGTTGGTTGAAGAACTTTTTGCATTCCTGAACTAGATGTGCAAGGATCTGAACTACTAGAAGGCACATTAGTGTTTACTTTCTTAAAACTGGGCATAGAATGGTTTGTATGCTTGGCACTAGGCATAGAGCAAGGCATCACAGCTTTACCTTTCGCACCTAAGGATTTAGGACATGTTGCAATTAAACATTCTAGCAGCTCCTGAGATCGTTTGACACAAATGCAAGCAAACCTGATTTCTCTATCAAGAGGTTTATTTATGAAATCTTCTTCCACAATCTCACGGAGACATTCTAGAGTATCCTTAAGGTGAGCACAGTAGTTATTAAACACAAGTTCATTATTCCTAAGATGAGGAGAAATGCATTTAACAGTCACAGTATATTTGCAGTCAGAGGATGACTTTGAAGCGACATTCTCATTAAAAATAAGTGGCAGTTTCCCTTTTTCCTGACACCTCATATTCTCAATTTTCTTTTGTAAAGAAGTTATTTTTTCGTTGTTTTTGTCACGAGTGATTTTAATTGAATCATATAACTCTTTAAAGTGACGTTTAACTTTTTCATTTTCTTCTAGTAAGCATTCGTTTTCCTTTTGTAAAGCATTTACTAATTTTTGAAGATGAAAAGTTTGAGAATACTGAGAATCTAAAGGAGGAGGCATTTGGGAACCAGTCACATTGTTCTTTTCACCCTTTAATTGAGAGATTTGGGCTTTCAACTTTCTGATCGTGTTACAATGAGCTTGAATCTGTTCGTCACGTTTGTTTATCTGAAAAAGTGCATCAAACTCTGGAGCATCTGAGGATGTCTTGATATTAGAGATTTTTACATTTTCTTTAAGATGTTGATATTTTAGTTGTAAATTAAAATGTTCAACTTCTAGTTTAGAAAGATGTTTTACCAAATTATCGTGATCATCCAGATCAATTTTCTCATTTAGTTTAGAATTAGTCTTTTCAAGCTCAATGACACGATCGTGGGAGACTTTCAGAGCAACAGATAATTCATGAAATTGAGAAGCATTAATGGAACAATTTGTAGCAGTGAAAAACACATCTTGAGCAATACATTCAGAAATCAGATTCTCATTCAGTGTATGCAAGTTCTTCCTCTCAATCTCATTATATTTTAATTCTCGCTCATAGTCACTAACCTCAACTATCATTGCATCAAATTCCTTTTCCATTTCTTTAATATATGAATCCATCCCCTTTTTAAGACTCTCAAATTGATCTTTTAGTTGTTTAAAGAAAGGCATGACCTAAGTTAAATAGCATTCTTTAGTTTGCTCAAAACCCCTTTCCCCTTCATTTATACCAGTGGGTGTGATCCTTTTCTTACAAGTTTTCTCAAAATCAACAAATAATTGAAAGATAATGTATTGACTGATTAAGGTCTTGCTTTTAGTGGCAATAGTCCTAGGAACTAGATGCATTGGTGTATTAGGAGGATACACAGTTGCTGAAGGCATTTTCCTAAGAGGGGGGTTTGTTACAACAAGATTCTCTGCTTTTTGCTTATCTAAATCCTTTATCCAGAACACTTGTTCGGGCGTTAACAACGCTTGAGGCTTAAACTTGTTCAAGGAAATCCAGTTTTCCTTTTTGTAATCATGGGGTCTGATAATTATGTTTTTCTCTTTACATGCGGGATTGTTGAGTTTCTTATCCATTTTCTCCCTAGTGACCTCATCTGATTTCTTATCTTCCTCAGTGCACTCAGCACAACTAGGTATCTGCCTAGGTTTAAGGATTTCATTGCCACCATAAATTATCTTATGAGCAGTTCTAGCCTTTTTAATTACCTCTGGATTTGGTTCCTCAACAAGGGGAATGCTATGCTTATCGCTTAAGACTCTATGCTTAGTGATCATGTGAGCAGTCTGAATGGTGTTCCCTTGTACGTACAACTTATTTTCAAGCTTGTTTTTCAAAGTTTTTAGATTGGAGAAATCATTCAAAAGCTTTGATTCCTTAGCATTGAATTCTTGCTTAAGCATTTTCACATTTTCTTGAAGTTCTTGTTATTGCTTAGCAGTTTTAGAAAGCTTTTCTTGTAAGGAGCTTAACTCTTGTTTTAATACTTCTTCTCTAAAATTACTTTTTCTAATAATTGTACGCATTTGGTCATCCATTTCCTGCTCACGGGTGGTCAACTCAAATTTGGCACGTTGTTCATAAATAGCAACACGTTCTTTATAGGCATTCAGTTCAGAGACAACAGAATCATCAGGGATACATGCAGTGTATTCATTAAAGACATAGTCATCATTGACTGCGAAAGATGTATTACTTGGTACAACCTCACTTTCACTTTGTTTCACATATTGATCATATGGGACAATATTGTTATTACCCACATTATCAATATCTGATTCATAAGTCTCAAGAGATTGTACTTCATTATGCATCTTTCGCTCATCAACATCATCATATAGTTTTAGTAGCTCTGAGATGATTTTGTCTTTGGATGAACCAGCTTGTTGTGGTGGAGAGACCTTTGGAGAAACCATAGGTGAGATTCTAGCCATGAAGATTGTTTGAGCAGTAGGCTCATCATCGACATCAGAGTCAAATGCATCACAATCAGCTACTTGAAAGGCATTCTGATGATTATGACCCATCTCCTGAATTGGTTGTTCATCTACATCAGCATCATAAGTCTTGGCATTCCCTTCAGCAAGAAACAATAACTCCTCTTCATCCAAAGCAGCTCCATTATCCTGAGCTTGCACAAGCAACATCTTATCCCTGAAGTACTCTGCATTCTGAGGACGTTTTGGCGATGTACAGTTCCTTGCAATATGTCCCTCTCCTCCACAATTGTAGCACTTGATCGGCTTTGCTTGTCCCTGATTTCCATTTCTTCCCCTATTCAGATTTGCCACATATCCTCTACCAACTCCACCTCTTCCTTGTTCGTACTGCCTTTCTTGAACTGGCTGCACCATAACCTTCCCATCTCTGACAGTGGCTTGATTGTGTGGATTGGATGCTATTCTGAGGTTGTTGTTGGTGTGTGGGAGAGAGTTCATGTTTTGACTAATCATGAGAGCCAGTTGATTAATGAAGTTTCCCACGGCTGCATCAGCATCAGCTTGTTTGAACATTGGATCGGGAATGAGTTTGTGATTACCATTACCCATGGGTATAACTTGAGAAGCTTTGGTGGTAATTCCAACATTTGTGTAAAAGGCAGTAGAATCATTTGATGAGCTTGTCTCTCCCTGGTTGGTTTTGAACTGATCAAGAATCCTTTTTTCAAACATTGCATGTCTCTCATTCTGAAGAAGAAAAGCATACAGTTGCTCATAGTTGGTGTTCTTCAAACCTTTAGTTAGCTTCACAGAAGTGACAAACTTGTGCCATTCGGGATTCATGTTGTTCACAAACTTTGAGTTCAGCTGAATGTTTGGCATGGTCATTTTGATGTTCCTCATGTCATTCACAAGCTTATGGAATCTCACATAGTACTCATAGACACTTTCATCTGGTTTCATCTTGAAGTGCTCAAATTCATCATACAGTTGTGATTCTCTGTCTTCAACAGTTAATTCAGAACCTGAGAGAAGCATCTTGACATTATCCCATACAGCCTTTGTTTCAGTGTTGTGATTGATAAGCTTGTAGATGTCTTTTGGAAGACCTTGAAGTGTAATGTTAGATGCCCTGATATCTGCATCGAATCTCTTTTTCTCCTTCTCATTGAGCTCATCATACGTCTTAGGTCTGTCTATTCCATAGATCATTGTTCCATCTGCAGCTGTATCAATTAAGTCTCAAGTAGTCTCAATCTGATAAGGTCCTTCATCAATGGATTTGAGAATGTTGACCCCATTTTCCTTTCCAAGACAGTATAATCTGATTCGTTGTGCCCAAGAGTCGTAGTCGGTTCTGTCAAGCATGGGTGGGCGAGTATCTGAGCCAGCTGCTTGAACATCCTCAGCAACAATGGAGATGATTGTAGGTACGTTGGTAGACATGTTAAAATATTACACGGGATTTTATAACTCAATAATTAAACCGGGAAATAGATTCTTTCACGGGATTTTACTAAATCAAGGAAAACCGTTTTATAAGCAAAAATCAACCAAGTCGCTAAGAAGCCTTGAAGCAAATCGCTAACCACCAAGTCGCTAAATATCAAGTCGCTAAGACACAGTCAAGTCGCTAAAGAACAACTCACTAAGTACCAAGTCGCTAAGTTGTCAAGTCGCTAAATAGCAACTCGCTAGGCACCAAATCGCTAACACCAAGTCACTAACAAACTTAAGTACAAGTCGCTAACTTTCACCAAGTCGCTACCCGTAGTGGAGAATCCACTAAGTGTACTGTTTGTCGGCTTGTCTCAATAGACAAGTCGCTAAGCTCAAATCGCTAACAACTTCAACTACAACTCGCTACCAACTTACAAAGCAAGTCGCTAACAAGAATAACAATTCGTGGCTCAAGTCGCTAGCTAGAAAATCTCACAAACACCACTTTTCAATCCAAAAACAACCCAACCACGATGATTCGAGCTTACCAAATCAAAACCCAAGCACATACAATGATTCTAAACACAAAACTACACCCAAGATTCAAACTTTAACACTAGAAATGATCCAAATGATGCAAAAACCACTAAACTTTTTCAAACTCTAAAACCATCTAAAAACCACTAGAAATCCAAGGATATGTAAGAGATGATCAAACCATGGCTCTTGATACCATTTGTAACATATTGGATTTCACAAACACACTAAACCATAATCACAAGTAGGCGTACAAATGATGTTTTAGAGAGAGAAAGTTAGAGGTTGGGAACTTTAGTGAGCGAAAGTAGAAATTTTATTATGAGCTCCAACTCTCTACCTTGGGAGGTAAAGAGTATTTATAGTCCTTACATAAATCGCCACCTAACGGGCTGTGGATCAGGCATACAGTGGGTAAAGACCCATCCGTCCTCCACGGTGTTACATAAACTAAATACTACTTAACTTATAATAATCTACGACTACGAGCTTTCTAACGATTACATATACTTGAGGTGACCGACTCTTCAATAACTGGATTTACTAAATCCTAACACTTTGGCCGAAGAGAAAGAAGACAAAGGTACTTCAGTCATTTCAGTTTAGCCAAGGAAGAAATTTGCAACCCAAAGTTCTACTCAGGACGATGCCTGCACTTTCGAAAAGGTAGGGACCGTGCCTGCAATTTGGCCAGACGACTTTAGTAATTTAGATTCAGTATTAATTAACAAAGGTCGGCCGGTCGATCGGATGACTCACACCTGTGCATATTCCCATAGAAAATAATATCTTGTTATGTTACAGAAAAAAGAGAAAATTCCCTAATTAGCCCAAAGTTGAAAGAGTAATCCACTTTGTAGCTCTAAAGAAAACCAGATTTTTAAAATAGACCAGTACGACTGACCGACTGTGCGACTCTACAAACTTTTGACACGTGCCCCCCTTTTATGACAAAAGTACAATGAGTTGTTGAATTCTTTTGCTAAAATAATATTTCATCTATTGTAAAATGACAAATATACCTTTAACCATTTTTTTTTAATCTTGATTGAAAGTCTTGTACCTGATGTATTAACCACTGGTAACTCTTGTTTTACTACTCGTAATTTTTGCTTTGTTACTTTTACATCTCTCAGTTATTTTTGTTTTCTTTATCATCATCATCATCATCAACCTTATGACTCTAAGCAACATTTTTTTTTATCACCATCTTGACAACAACTCAAGACAATTTTACAAAACATGCTGAAACAAGTGCATGGAAACACAAAATCACAAACTACAAGAAGATGCATGATTAATTCCATCTTGTATCTCATAAAAACACCACTACGACCCATAAAACCACCACTACTCGACTGTAATTTGTATAACAATGATGGAAAAAGACTAATACTCGATGTTCAAAACTTGTTGAATTAATATCAATACAACTATTTGGCATGTGTAATCCGATACGACAAAAGGTACAAGATTTTCAATCAACATTTTTTTATCACCAAGAACAAAGGAGTTGTTTCGGTTGGTGGTGGTAGCCGGAATGGGTGGTGGGTTGTGCAGTGTTTCGCCAGAGGTTGGTGGTGGTGGCCGGTTACGTAGTGATGGTGGTGATTACTATTCTATTGCCGACGGTGCATTTGGCTTTTAATTCTTTTCTAGCGTTGGATCATGTTTAACTTTGATCCTAACCGTGTAAATTCATCCTTTTAAAGTGGAGAATTAGGTTAATGGATATAGGTAAATATGTAGTCTACAACATCCAAACCTAAGAAGGTTAACAAATTTTTGAAATTTCAAATTTTACAATAATACATCTAAATCACCGTTTCTGTTTTACATGTGAATCTTCTATCTAAATCCTCGAAATTCCCATTCTTTAACCTTGCAATTAACTTTGATCTCTCATGTGAGTTGGTGTTAATATGTTGTATATTGTTTTCTTCTTTGCTTTATTTTGGCTTGCTATGGAAAGTTTGGACATTCTGCAATATGAGCCTCTTTCGGTCACGATTTGATGATACCAAGGCAGTTTTCCTACTCCCTTGTGTACAAACATGAATGTGATAATGTATTAATTTTGATACAAATGTGTTCTTACTTCTTGAGTTCTTTTTTGTATGACACGTTCCAAATTTCATTTGATGTTCTTTATCTCTATTTTGATAGGTTTGTCTCTTGACTGATATAGGATCAATTGTCTCTTGACTGATATAGGCAATGTAAGTTTTAACTGTATGTTTTGAATGTTTTTAAATGATACATTTAATTGCCATACCTCAAACTAATTTGCTCGATGTTGATTATTTAATGGTTATTATTTGGTGGTTCATGGTTGTAGACTTGTAGGTGCTTTCTTGAAGGTAATTTAATTTATCTATATCGAAATGTTTTTGGGAACGTGTATAAAATATAGATTATCTTTGTTAGTTTGTTACTATTATTGTGGCTGATCCATAATTTTTAGCTAGAATTTATTCCATATACTTATATATGTCATCAACATGTTAACAGATGAAATTGAGGTATATCTTATATATTTTTGAATAAGTCCGAGTTACCCAAAATGGCATTATCGTGACTGTATTACTTTCATTTTAGCGGACAACAAAGATTATTAGGTGGCTTTTCAACTTTACAGCACATAGTAACCTCATATACTTTCATTTAAGTTTATTTCAATAATATTTTACTCTACTTTTTTCACGTCACATGAAAAGGATTTTCTTCTCAGCAATGTTGTTTACATGAAAAAAGATTACAAGGAAGGAAACCATTATTGAAACGGTTAACCCGGGCAACGCACGGGTATTGCACTAGTTGAGTATTGTGTGTGAAGAATGAAGATGATAAGATTTGTGTGAATGTTACGATGAGAACGAGTATTGTGTGGAGGTTCGGTAGGTAAAGAATGAATAATGAGGATGATAAAATGATTGATATTTTTTTATGCAAAATGTATAAATATGAGCAAGTTTAGTATAATCTACGAGTTAAATGGTATTTTTGTTATTTATAAGAAGACAAAACAAATTCTGAAAATAGAACCTCAACTACCACTTGTACTTTATTATTAAAAAAAGACATTTATCAAGATTTTAGTGGAGTCGCACCATCGGTGACGGTCAGCCGCACTGATCTATTTTGAAACCAGCTTTCTAGCTCTTACCCTTCTGCCTTTCGATTATCCCGTTTTTTTTTTTTTTAACTAGGAAGTGAACTACTCTTTCATTTTTGGGCTATTTATTTTCTTAAAAAAAATCTTCCTTCTACTTTGTTGTACTTTTATAAGTTTTCTATCGAACTTTTGGCTTTTGATGTACTTTTGGCCTAATGCCACAACCCCATGAATCACTAATCTTGCACCCCATAGGGTACTTTTGTATCCCTTTTTTTTTATCGAACATTTTTTTTTTTAAGTATGTAAAGTATATGTGTGTATTTTTATTTGTGTAAAATATATTTATGTAGTTTTTTTACGTTATTTTTTTTATTGTGTATGTGTTATACTTTTATGTTATTTTTTATTCGTCTAATTTGTTTTCATTTAATTAAACAACAACAATAAACACGTTAAACATTAAAACATTAAACAAGTACAACAACAAATGCTACTACTACTACAACGGAATCTACTCCACATGAAAATTATTAATGTCATCTATAAGATCATAGAGTATTCCACTCGACTGACATGCGTGATCAACATGATTTCTTGCCAATTCCAATGATGCCTTCAGCGTCTTTATTCTTGCCTTCAACATATTATTTTGAGACAATAACATCTTGTTTCTTGTTTCAGGCATGTTGATCGTGTTGTCTTTAGTTTCGCAGTTTGAGCACTGCGTTGAAGAAGAACCTTGACTAAAGTACTCTTGTTGAAATTCATCCTTTCACATAAAGTATCGACACCCATAATCTTTTGTTCCTGGCTGTTACATGATGAAACAATTATAAGAAATGTAAGTTATTGATATATTTACGTAAATAAACAAACATATAATTATATATCTTTGATAAAGGACATTTGATATGTGTCTAAAAACACATATATTTTATACTATTTGAACCCACAAAAACAACCAAAAACACACAAATGACTTTCAAAATGATACAAATTCATAAAAATGTGTTTTTATGTGATTCAGGTACAAAAGATTGAAAAACAAGTGAAACTTGATCAATTTCACAACAATTGTCGTTTTCAGTCCCTGGAGTTACATAAATTGTCAAAACTAGTCCCTAAATGTTTTTAAATGAATGAAAAGTCAACTTAAGTCCTTGGGAAACCAAAAATATTCACAAATGATCCCTGGATGAAAGTTTACACATATTGGCAATTTTTACCCCTCAAGTTACAAAATTGGCAAAATAGGTCCCTGGGTATTCAAAACTTGGAATTTTACAAATAATACCCCTGTACTATGCATGATTTAACAAATGGAACAATTTGATAACTTTTGGGAAATTACAAAACAAGTCCCCTAAATATCCAAATTTACAATTTAGGTCCCTTAACTTTCAATAATGACAAGTTAGGTCCCTAAACTTTCAAAGTTTGTCACTTTTGGTCCCTTGATACAAGTTTGATGATTTGGCAGAACAGGTCCCTACAATTTCAGAATTTACATAAAGGTCCCTTGAAGTTTAAAACCTTTAAACCAATTTTGACCCCTGCCTAATCAAAATGACCCCTGTCTTTCCCATTTTGAACCCTGGTCAACCCAAAGTCAAATAAACAGACTTCCCACCATCCACTGTTCCCTTATCCCTCCCACTTGATCTCTGCAACACACTGCCTACACTCCACACCCCTCACCCTTATCTCTTCCACACTTTTCAATCCACTCATCATCAACCCTATAAACCAACCCCCCCCCTAGTGCTAGCTCAGAAGGTCAAATAAGTCAAATTGTCTTTCCCGCCAAAAATGTGAAGACACTCAAAAGACACCCATTGGCTAAGAAAAGAGGTGGGATTTGCTTAAGATGACACGTGGAGCAGTTTTGAGGTATAAAAGAGGGAAGAGAGACAGAGAAGACTTCACCTTTGGATTAGCCATTGGTCTCGTAGTGTACTTTTTTAAATGCTTTCTTTAATTTCTTGTCATTTTAAAGTTTCAATGTTGTAGTTTTCATCAAATTAGTGTAATGAAATGTTATTGCCAGTTTAATGTTAGCTTAATTTCATTTTCAAGATTTTGCTTAATTTCCTTTCATTTTCAAGTCATCTGAATTTCATGTTATCTAGATGTTTATTGGTTTCTATAGCTTTCCTAAGCTCTTGACAAAAGCTCACAAAGCTTTTAGAACCATGAAACAAGCTAGACTTTTTGAATTAAGAAAAGTACTAAAAAAGCTAAAAAAGTCAATGATAGTCAACTTGGGATCTCAATAAGCAGTTCTGGGGTATGGAAGCTAAACTAGATGGACTTCTGGTTTTTAGCTTATTGACAGTAAGCTAGAAGTGGTCTCTTTACCTTGGTACTCAGTTTTCACTTTGAGCATTTGTAAGTTCCATTTTTACCATTTTTACCCTTTTACTGTTTTAATACTTCTAGTGTTTTGATTTTCTTGTTTTCCTGTTTCTTTGTTGTTGTTTGATGTTATTATAACATAATATTAGCAGTTTGTTCATTGTAATTCACTTGTGCTTAAAATTGAAAAGTACTCAATTGAAATTCAAATTTGACAAGTTTGTATTTTTGGTCTGAGTTCTTGATGTTTATTGCTCAAATGGTCTTAATATGTGATAATATTATGTATGGAATCTGGTTTAGACTCAAATTCAGTTAAACCTTTGAAGTTCATGTTACAAATGAAAGTTAAAGGGTTGTTTGGAATTGCTGATTAACTAGACCTCCAGTGTTTGCTTGTTGTTGTTTATTGTTGTTTTACATCACAATAGTACCTAATAGCTTAGATATGTCATAATATTCAGTTCTTGTTTCAATAAAGTCAAATTTCCTTTTAATTTGTTCTTACAGTTTACTGTCATAGATTTAGGTTGCCAAATTCATAGTTTTAGCTTATAAGTATGTTATCTAGCTTACTTTAGTTTCAATATAGCTTAATACATCATGTTTAATCAGTACTTTAAGTTTTAAATTCATAATAGTCAACTTTTCAGTCTTTGTAAAAAGTCAAATTTTCATTTGGGTCATTTTTGATTAAAATAGATCTTTTTAGTGTGAGCTTAATATTGTGTTTTAGCTTAAAATCTCTTAGGGTATTAAAATTTGGTTGCCAAACAAAAATACAAAAATATTAATTCTCTGTTAATCAGCTTTCTAAGTGCTTATTTTCCATCTTATTTTGAGTACCTAGTCTGTTTGCATGCCCTGCACCACAGTTATGGTGTCAAGTTCACAAGCTTGCATAAGCTTGTGAACTTGACCCTAGCTTGTGCATTTGGCTTCTTTATGTAGCCTTTGTGGTCTAGTTTTTATATGTTTGCTTATTTTTCAGTTTTCAATTTATTTGCCTAGCTTAATCAAACCCATCTTTTTGTCCCATCTCACTCCCTCCACTGAAGCAAACAGTGGAGGTGGAGTGGTTTCATTAAGCTCTTAACAAGCTCCTTAATGGGCTTGAGCTTGTGACTCTTGGCTTTTCAAAAAGCCAAGCAGTCCATTTCAAGGCCTCAAAATAAGTTGAGCTTGTTGAGGCTTGTTTGATAGGTTAAAATGAGGTTTCCTGTTTGCTCACTCACAACAAATAACTGTGAACACAGTTATTTTACACCATTTCCTTGAAACCTTTTATAAGCTCATTTGTGATCTTAAGCCTGTGTGGCTTGGCTTTTTAGGAAGCCTAGCAACCAAACTTCATGATCATGTGCTTAAATTTTAGTTTGTAGCTTATCTTCTTGGGCTGCATACAGCTTTTATCTTGTCCCAAAACTCAGCATTCACTGACTCAGTGAATGCTGAGTCAGTTATATGGACCCATCTTCATAAGCCTCTCCAAAGCTCATCAGTGGGTCCCACTTGATGAGCTTTGGCTTTTTGGAAACCCAACCAGCTTAGCTTGCTTCCCCAATTCCTATTTTGGCATGATAAGCTTATTCTCTTAGCTTATTTTGGCATTCAAATGGTTTGCTTGTCTGTTGGTACTTCTGTGCACAGGAATAGCTTATTAGCTTATTTGAGCTTATAAGTTAATTCTTGTGCACATGTCTGTTTATACTTGGTCTTTTGGTTTGTACTCATGTTCCTTTTCCTTTCTTTTGCTTAGTACAGTTTTGTTTTAAGCTTGTTTATAGCTTATGACTTCACTGTGAGCATCAAGCTCAACTGAATGAGTCATAAGCTCTTATACAGCTTATTCCTTGGTTTGTAAAGTTTCATTTTCATTATAAATGTATAATATCAGTAGTACATTAAGCCAGAAAACAGAAAAGCCCAGAAAATAGCTTTTGCACAAGTTTTAGCTCCTAATGGAAGCTTTTGGCTTTTTAAGCCTACTGTCATGGAAATAAGCTCCCACAGAGCTTATTTCCAAGTTTTGAAAAAGTTGTTTTTATAAAAGTTAGTTATTTTAGCTTATTATAGAGTTTTGCAAAAAGAAAAATCAAAAATAAAAATGTTTTGCAAAAAGGGTGGAGGCAGGCTCGAACCTGAGACCTCCACCCCTTTGAGAGTGATAGGAGTGTGTACCTGTACCAAATGCGCCCTTGGGTCTTTCTCGTCATAACCTTGCACTCTTTTCCTCTTATATACATTTTGGGCAGTAAGCTTATTAAGCTTACTTAGCTTATTTGTAGCTTATTTAGTATAGCTTTTTCCAGTTTTTTATTTTTAATAAATTTGTATTAGTATAAAGTATTTTCTATAAAAGTTTCAGATTTTTCTCTTTTGTCTTAGTATTTTTAAATAATTAATTAGTGTTTAAACTTATTTAATTCATAATAAAAAATATAAAAGTCAAAAAAATATAAATCTTTTTTCTAAAATTTTCTTTTGTCTTATATTTTGTAAAAATATTATTTTTACACTTGTAGGCCTTTTATTTCTTAAATTTTACGTTTTGTCTTGCGCTCCAGCGCCGTTTTTGTAAATAACGCTCGTTTTAGTTTTAAGTTACGTTTTTAAATAATTTGAGTCTACGTTTTAGTTAAGATAGTTTATTTGAGTGATTTTATTTTATATTTCATAAACGTTCATCATTGTAAATATAGTGATAGCGTTTATTTAATATCTTTTATCTTTTTACCTTTTTTAATTTGCATTTAAGTCGCTAAGACATGCAAATCCCTACTATAGTTATAATCGTTTTTAGGTTTCTGATTGTACGTTTCTTAATTGAAATAGCTGTGACAGAGCTATTACTATTCACATTCAGTGTTAGTCAATCAGATTCCTGTTTTTGTACATTCTATATCATTTCAGCATTCACAAGTCATTGTATGTGGAACATCTTGCCTCACCAGGACATAAACGATCCAAGGATATTTTAATCCTTGGTAAACTTGCATTCTCTCCCGGGCTGTCGCCCTTTTATCATCTGTTGCTTGACGGAGAAATAAAAGATGGGTGGTCCGGGAGCGATCAAATTTAGGGTGGTTCGGGAGGAATCAACATGCATAATACTTCCGACCATAACTTTTGGGCTTTTGGGATGTTCTTTCAATTATAAGTCCTCGTTCACAATGACACAAGAAAGGATTTTTTTTTCCATCTGGCCAAAGAATATGTATAATAATTTACAACGTGGTTCTTTACAATATAGAATAATAGTTGATACATGGTTATTTACAATATAAATCAGTAACTCGGTGTCAAAATACAAATACTTATTTACAACATAAATCAGTAATCGTTTACTACATAAATCAGCAATCATTTACTACGTATGTCTATACATGTTTTGTCGTTCAGCATATAGAGTTGCCCATCCCAAGACCACGTCATGTCTGAACGCCCTCCATTGTGGGTGAGTAGGCGGGAGTGGTGAGTTTTCATCTAGAATCACATGAATGTAGTGAGCAGTCTGGGCTTCCCCCACACGAAGAATCACAATGGGGGACAATACTTATGCTGTATCTGGACCGGACCTAAGCGGAAGACACGTAACACATGCTGAATAGGATATACATACAACTGGCCAGTTAAGCATTGTAGTAATAGCCGCTCCCGTGTCTGGCATAACCATCCAGTATTCTTGGGTTGCAAATCCATCACCTAACCAACCCAGCGAGTGCGAAATCTATTCAAACCAACTCCCCCACATTTCCCTGTAAATTTCCAGGTTATTGTTTACCTCTCCCACGACATGAGCTCGAAGGTTGCGCCATATATCTTCGGAATAACCAAGACCTACGCCAATGGCCCGATAGCCACAATTTCCGTCACCTTCCATGTTAAAAATCCTTATGATGTACGGTCGGAAAAGCTCTGGAATTCGAGCCATAAAATATTCGCTCTCGTTATCTGCAATGTACAACTCATGTCTTAAATTGCTCTCGTTAGCAGGCTCTCCCACGTATGAACTATGTCTCGCAGGTTCTTCGTTCAATTTTGGGACTTTTTTAGGTTTTGAATAACTTCTGCGGTGATCTGTGGTTGGTTCTTTGTTCAAATCTGGGATTTTTGTAGCCATGGAATTTTTGTCCTTTGCGCTCGAACGTCCACGAGTACTTGCATGAATAGCAGGTTCACGGGTTGATACAGATTCGGGAGCGTATGTACCTCTCATCATGTTTAACATATTTTTCTTGACAAACGACGAAGCTTTGCCAAAAACATTTTGGAATTTTTCTACGTCAGCTTGACAAGAAATATCATCTTCAGGCTCTTCAGACGCATGAGTAGGTTGAGCTCTAGGCCAGGGAACATTTAGGGTTCTCCAAAAATTATCAACACGATCAAGTGGAATAGGCCATCCTGCATTCGAAAAAAGTGACTAGTATAAATTATCGGTATTGACGGGGAGAATAACTTGATAGGCATAAATTTAATATACCTACCATGAATTTGATAGTAAACCAGTTCGTGATAGCATGGTAACCCACAAACTGACCGCAACTGATAACCACATTCAAGTGGGTCCATATCCAGTTTACTTTCTGCGACAATGAGTTATAAAGCATGTTTTGAAACTTTATACTGCAATTCATCCAATAGTGTGTCCCTACACACATGCAGTTTCTTGGTTATGCTTCTATTAAAAGTTTCTCTTATCGCATTTTCTTGCACAACTAGAATCTTATCGACCGAACTCAACAATGTGTCTAAGTTGGACTGTGTGGAGCCCAAGTATAACTTCAACAATGCGTGTTGACCCTCAACTCTACATGTTGTTGTCTGGCCGAAGTTGCGATATGTATCGGTAATGTACGACACGAACATGTGGTCGTAATGTTGCAGCCAGTTATCAAAATACCGCAAAACGTCTAAGAAAATAATGAATTAATAAAGTGTTTAATCTAATAAAAAAAGTCATTCGAGTACTTATTTATTAAATAATAATAAATAAATAAATTAATAGTTAAGTATCCTGTTTTTGGACCAATAACTCTTGTAGGTGCCGATAATAGTGCATGAACGAATCTTGGGTCAGAGCTTTAACCATCCAATCCCATGACCATCTAACGGACGCATACTCCTCTTCTGTATCGAATCTATGTCTGCAATTCTTGAGCACATTTTGATTAATATGCCATCGAAAAAGTAATTTGTTAGCGTTTGGGAATTATGCTCTGCATGCCCCAAGCAACGCTAAATCTCTGTCGGTGACGATAACGTGCGGGTAATATTGTTCGTCTATCACCCTCTTAACACATTGCAACACCCATATGAAATTTGGCCCTTTTTCACAGTTCAAAAAGCTAAACGCCATTGAAATTGTTTTGTTTATTGAAGTAACTCCAACAATTGTAAAGAATGGCAGTTTAAACAACGTGGTGTTGTATGTGGAGTCCATCATCATGATTTCTGGGAATGTTGTCCATAGGGCATATGACGTCGGGTGAACAAAAAATATTTCCTCAAGCTCATTAGTGCGGTCATTTACCCTGTCATAATATGTATAACCTAGACGCCGCAAATGTGTTAAAAGGACTTGTATAGGAGTTCTATCACCACGAATGGCGCCACGTATCTTATTTTGTGCATTATATATAGTTTTAATGTTAGACACATTATCCGAATCATTCTCCTTTAGTGACGAAAGTATAATGCGTGGTGCTACTTTATGCTTTGTCAATTGCTCCACCAAAACGAACTCATGATCTTTTAATCGCGTTGCTTGTGGAAAACCATGGAACGAATCTACAAAATCATGATTATGCCTCTCACACTTCACCCCTTAAGATCCAACCATTGTCACCTTTTATATATTTCACCAGTAATTTGAATGGACAATTGGTTTTAGCGGTACTATTCTGCCATTGAAGTTCATCTTCTGAACCTTCACGTGCAAACGTCCCATGTTTTGAACACTTATATTCGATTGAGTACTTACACCCCCTATATGTTTTGGTTCTTGCTTTAACAATAATAAAACCGATCGATTGAGCAATAGTTTGCACCCAATTAGTTAGAACATCGTCATCAGGGAACACCTAAAAAAATAAAAAATACAACTTTTATAATTTTCATTTGTAACAGATAATTTATAACTTTTATACATTTTTTACAACTTTTTTTTATTTTTACAACTTATATATTTTTATTACAACTTTTTTACATTTTGTTTACAACTTTTATACATTTTTTTATTTTTACAACTTATATATTTTTATTACAACTTTTTTACAACTGTTATACATTTTTTACATTTTTTTTACAATTTTCATTACAACTTTTTTACATTTTTTACTTTTACATACACTTAAAAATAATAATAAAAACTTTACAACAAAACCGGGTGCGCCCCTTGTTTTACCCACCCCACCCACCCCACGTTTTTGTCTCACTCTTATCTGTCTCACTCTCTCACTCTCTCACATACACACACTCGTAAAACTCTCTCTCAAAACTCTCAAAACTCTCTCTCTCTCAAAATAGATCTGTGATGGATGGTTTTGGTCTGTGATGATTTTTTTTGAATCTTTCTGAATCTTTGGGTTGATATGTTGGTGTTGTTGGGTTAGATATGTAGGTTTGTTGGTGTTGTTGGTTAGATCTGATGGTGTTGTTGGGTTAGATACGTAGGTATGGTGGGTTAGATCTGATGGTTTGTTGGTGTTGTTGGGTTGATCTGTTAGTGTTGTTGGGTTAGATCTGTAGGTTTGTTGGTGTTTTTGGGTTGATATGTTGGTGTTGTTGGGTTAGATATGTAGGTTTCTTGGTGTTGTTGGTTAGATCTGATGGTGTTGTTGGGTTAGATATGTAGGTTTCTTGGTGTTGTTGGTTAGATCTGATGGTGTTGTTGGGTTAGATCCGTATGTTTGTTGGTGTTGTTAGGTTGATCTGTTGGTGTTGTTTTGTTAGATATGTAGGTTTGTTGGTGTTGTTGGTTAGATTTGATGGTGTTGTTGGGTTAGATCCGTAGGTTTGTTGGTGTTGTTGGGTTGATCTGTTGGTGTTCTTGGTTTGATCTGATGGCTTGTTGGTTAGATCTGTTGGTGTTGTTGGGTTAGATCTGATGGTTTTTTGGTGTTGTTGGGTTAGATGTGATGGCTTGTTGGTTAGATATGTTGTTGGTTTCTTGAAACTGCTAAAGCAGTTATGATGGTTTCTTGAAATAGAATGGACGGTAAAGTGAGATTTTATCACTTTGCAACATTCTGTTAGTGTTGTTGGGTTGATCTGATGGTGTTGTTGGTTAAATCTGTAGGTTTGTTGGTATTGTTGGTTAGATCTGTTGGTGTTGTTGGTTTCTTGAAACTGCTTAAGCAGTTGTGATGGTTTCTTTGGTTTCTTGAAACTGCTTAAGCAGTTGTGATGGTTTCTTTTAGTTTCTTGAAACCATCACAACTGCTTAAGCAGTTGATGATGCTTAAGCAGTTTTGAAACCAAAGAAACCATCATAACTGCTTAAGCAGTTGATGATGGTTTCTTGAAACTGCTTAAGCAGTTGTGGTGGTTTCTTGAATGGACGGTAAAGTGAGTATTTATCTCACTTTGCAACCTTCAAGGAAAAACGAATCCCACACCCCATCAAAACAGATCTGTGATGTTTTCTTTGTGAAATAAGTTGATGGTTAACTGCTTTTTGTGAAATAAGTTGATGGTTAACTGCTTTTTTGAGAATCTTTTGTGAAATAAGCAGTTTGTTAAAAAGATACGGAGATGATGATTTTTTTTTTAAAAAGCTTAGAGTTTTGGCGTGGCATAACCGAATGGACGGTAAAGTGAGTTTCTATCTCACTTTGCAACCTTTGAATTTGCAGCCAACATGATAAAAAGTTAATAATCTGAGCCTATTAATATCTCGATACGTTTTTTTACCTCTTGTGTGTAAAATGGTGAACTAGACATGCTGGTGTTGTTGCTTGTTGGTGGTTTGTGAGACTTGTTGGTGTTGTTGCTTGTTGGTGGTTTGTGAGACTTGTTGTTGTTGCTTGTTGGTGGTATGTGAGACTTGCTTTATTGTTGCTTGTTGGTGGTCTGTGAGACTTGGTTTCTTGTTGCTTGTTGGTGGTCTGTGAGACTTGCTTTCTTGTGAATGTGATGAGGATTATAATGAAGAACCAAAGCCTGCAAAGTGAACTGTGAGACTTGCTTTCTTGTGAACTGCTGCAGTTTGAGAATCTTTTATGCATAATCAAAACGTTTACAACATTTGCACAATGAAAACGTTTAAAATTTTGAACTGATGCAGTTTGAGAATATTTCTGTTGTGCTTGTGAACTGCTGTAGTTTGAGAATCTTTCCTAACTTTTGAGACGAGGCGATGATGATAACCGAAACCGAATGGACGGTAAAGTGAGATAAAATCTCACTTTGCAACCTTCAAATCTGAGCCTCAAAATTTTCCGACTACTTTTTTTAAAAAAAGTTATAAAAGTTGCTTGAAGGCTGGTTGATGAGAGTGGGCCAGGTTCGAAAACTGACTGGAACTCGAGATCACAAAAAAGCAAAAGAAAAAACTTTAAAAAGAAAATAAAGTTATAAAAGTTATAAAAAAAAGTTAAACCCTTTTGTGATGTACAAACAAGTACAAACACCCCCTTAGAGGATGTTTTGATAGCATAACCCTTTTGTGATGTAACATCAAACTATGTGTATTTTTTATGTCTCGGATGACAAGTTGATTACTAAATTAATGCTCTCGGATGGAATATTCTATTTTTGAACCACAATGTTGGATTGTGGGAGTTTAAAACACGCGTAAACACTAAAAGTGTGTGAGCCTATGGGGGCACACACGATAAACACGAGAATACATGTCGAACGTATACATACTTGAATATATAACCCGGTATACATGCATGAGCTTGGCCCGTTTCATTGTACGATCCATGGACTTGATCCATTCTTTATTTGGGTCGTATATTGGACTGCCTTGGGCCTTGGGTTCCAACCAGTCCGGCATGCAAGGGATTGGCTTGGGCTTGTTGTTTGTCAATCAAGAAAAAACCCAAGACAAAGGGGCGTGTGTTTTTGCTATAAAACCAAACGCATTCTACACCTTTCTGTTATGTAACATACGAATATATGATATCCCTTAAAGTCAGAAATCACATGCATCCACATGCATCCAATGATATGCGATTTATATATCCCTAAAATTCTTAAAATCCGATCCACAATACTGGTTTCTTTATTGACCAGTTTGTATACAAAACTGATTAGTTTTGTTTTGTTTTGTTCAATTCATAACTTGCATCAATTCATTGATTCAAGTAGTTTAGGTTTTGTACAAATTGGTGGTTCTTGTAACCTGTTCCATGTCGAACTAGATTGGCTGCAATGGGTTTTGTGTTTCTGTTCGTGGCTGAGATCTCGGACAAAACTAAGGATGAAATTAGACAAATCTTGTCCGATATCGAATGGAACTAAGTTTTGATCTCAGGCAGTAATTAGTTCTCGGACAGAAAAGATAGAAGATGTTCTTGGGGTTTTCTTATTCATCTTGTTCAAGTATTCAAGTTGTTGATTGTGTTTACGTTGTCGACTAGCTCATATCGAACGTGCTCGTTTTACGTGTTGTGTGTGATACTCGTAGAGGTATCTACTTTAGATACTTTGAGTTTCTTATGCTTTCTTTGTTCGTTCACTTGCGTTCAATTAATCGCCAAAGGTTAGGTTTTCTATTTTCTCTTTTATTTATTAATGTTTATTAATTACGTGTTTAACCTAATTGCAAATACTAGATCCTTATCCGCTGCGTACTCGTAGAGGTTAATGGTTAACTTAGTTCTAAAATCCAATAGTGGCATCACGAGTCATCTCGTTTTTGCGATTATGGGTTACACGTTTCTTTTAATAAACATGTTTAAAAGGCTGCCTGAAACTTATTTAGTTATTCGTTTTATTTTTGTTTTGACAACTATATGCAATACTTGTCAATTATTAATAAAAAATAACAAGTCGCACACAAATTATAATTAAATTGTTAATTAGAATTAATTTTTTAATTAGAATTAAACTTGTTAATTAGAATTAAAAGTTAATTAGAATTACTTGTTAATTAGAATTAATTGTTAATTAGAATTAATTAATTGTTAATTAGAATTATATTGATAATTAGAATTACATATTGTTTATTAAATACATAAAATAGCGTAATTACTTGTTAATTGAGATTGACATGCTTTTTATGTGTTTTCCGGCCACAAGACCCACTCAATTGCTTTTAAAGTGATGTATGGGGCGATCTAGGTATTACATCCTAGTGACGGTTTAATGGTTCTCCGTTTGGGGAAGACTCGCAAGAGTACTCGGAACAATATGTGTTTTATATTGATGTTTATGCTTATATGTTTGTGATTCCTATATGTGCATTATTACTTGCTTTGACACCTAATTGTATGCAATATGGAATAATACATATCGTAACCATAACATTAATATTGGTCTTTATTTACATGCCTAAATATCATGCTCAATTGTGACCTGCTATTTGATTTGTGGAAAATCGTTTTTGTTAAATAAAGTGACCTAATATAATGAAACACGTTTTCAAGAATTTAAAAACTAGACGCTATGGACACTTGGGATGTGCGGCTCACCCACTAGAATAAACTCAAAAGGGGGTTCAAAGAGGTGCGCACAGTCGCACCGAAAGGATGTCTAGGTTATTGCTTCAGCGCTTACCTGGTCCTCTGCCTCCCTGTACGTTCGATTGGAGCTACCGTGAACCATGATGATCAATACAGTGTCATTACCAAAAGTTTTTAAAATTAGTGTTACAAAGTTGTTTTGCATGCTTCTTTGTACACGACTTTTAACACATTTATATGTGCATACGTATTTGTTAATTTTAAGTTTATGCCATCCAACTATGAACACGTGCATTTGGATTGACTTCTCTAGTCAGACCTAAGGGCCTTTCCACCCCCATGGTAATTATTTCGCTTTGGTCAGACCTCTGCTTATTTTTACACGTTCATACTTGGTCGACTTATTTGAGTTGGGTTGGTCAGACCTTGATCCCGAGGCATAAAATGAGAACTAAACATGCTTTTGACATTATTACTTGATACTAATGCCTTAAACTGTCTCATAAATCTAAGAGTTGCATAAAACTGTCTCATAAATCTAAGAGTTGCATTATGCAATTAACGCTCGTCGCTTACCTCTTGTCCTACTTTTTTACGCCCTGGTCAGACCTTTGGTAATTAAGTGGGAGTGCAAGATGGATCTTAGTATTAATTAGTAATTAATTCGGTAGTTAATTCTTTTAAAAATGTAATTATCGAAAATACTAGAATTGAACTTTTTATGTTCTGATTAGTAATTAATTGGGTAGTTAATTCTTTTAAGAATGTAATTATCGAAAATACTAGAATTAAACTTTTATTTCGCTTTGGTCAGACCTCTGGTTATTTTTACACGTTCATACTTGGTCGACTTATTTCGAGTTGGGTTGGTCAGACCTTGAACCCGAGGCATAAGATGAGAACTAAACATGCTTTTGACATTATTACTTGATACTAATGCCTTAAACTGTCTCATAAATCTAAGAGTTGCATTATGCAATTAACGCTTGTCGCTTACCTCTTGTCCTACTTTTTTACGCCCTGGTCAGACCTTTGGTAATTAAGTGGGAGTGCACGATGGATCTTAGTCTTAATTAGTAATTAATTGGGTAGTTAATTCTTTTAAGAATGTAATTATCGAAAATACTAGAATTGAACTTTTTATGTTCATTAATTGTGTTATTGCAACATAATTCGTAAACAAAGTCGTTTTTCTTTGAAAGACAAACTTAGTCTCTTTTCCTAGTAAGAAGAGTGAGACTTATACATATCTTTTCTCCTTAGCTGACAAACTAAGATAGGATTACAAATTGATAAACTCATTTATGATCTTTCATTACCCTTTTGTGGTATAGAGTTAATTGAAAGATAGAATATTTTGTGTAACTGGAAACATTGTGTTTAGAGCTACCAAAATAAATAACATCCTGCAATTGTCACAATGTATGAGTTTAAACCGCAAAGAGTAAAGGAATTACTAGCATATATGCTAGGTAATCTTCTTGGACTCTTATTATTCCTAAAGTGCTAATTACCCTTGGGGCTATGATGACGATAAAGGAGGAATTGCATGCTAAAGATTCAAGTTAATTGAATGAAAGAATGGCTAGTCCATTGTCTACATAAGTAGAACTTCATATACTTTGTTCAATACCTAAGTACATGTTACTCATAGGTATTTGAAGAGAATAAGAAAGTATATAAAACTGCTATATGCTTTCTACTAGAAATGTAACACTTACAATGTTGACAAATCCAGTGGGAGCAATTGCATTTTATGACTGAAATAACATTCATGTAATGTTGTTAATTTCAGTGGGAGCTACGAGATTTATTTCCTTGTTAGTCACCCATATCATTTCAAACTTGCTTTGAAATAATTCATTACTTTCCGAATATGAACAACCATTGCTTAAAGGAAAATTGCATTTTATTTCATAAGATAACACGTTGCCTTCCTGTTGTCGCTTCCTGAAGCGTTATCTATAGAATAATAATCCACAATTCCTTATTAAAGGTTATGGTTCTAAAACTACTTATGATATCTATGACATTATCATATCGTTTGAATAATCAATCACGTTTTTTTTTTGTTTTCATAATATGATGTTGTACCTTACACAAGTGGGAGAAACCTCAAAGTGTGTGCAAGGAACACCAATATTATTGGTATTTCTTGATTGCAAGGTAAAGGAAACTAATAATTCTACTATGACTTAAACACATTAGATGTTTAATGCCCTACTACATGTAAACAAGAATTCTACTAGGACTTAAACACGTGAGATGTTTATTGCCCTATTACATTCTAATAATGATTCTACTAGGACTTGAATACGCTAGATGTTTGTTGCCCTACTACATTCAAATGTCATGATATTGTGTATAGATACTTCAATATTAGACTACATGTTTTAGTCAACATAATTATGGTTATATGATAATCATCATAATTCTGAAGTATAAAATTAACTTGAAATTACTATAGAACTCAATAGTTTGCGTTCATGATTACTTTTGTTAGTATAATTATGCTTACATGTTAAGACATAATTATAAAGTCCTTGAATTAATCAATGACTTATAACATAAAGTATATATAGTAAAAGTGTTATGTCTTCCAGTTAACACATAAACATAAGGCCTTTGAATTATTCAAAGACTTATAATGTATTATTGAAATGTTCTGTTTTCTTGTTAACACATGAACATATAAGGTTCTTGTATTGTTAACAAATGTTCTTGTAAAAACGTGAACATAAGGTTCTTGTATTGTTCAAGGATTATATGTTTTCTTGTAAAATGTATTGTTAACATATATGCCTTCTTGTAAAAACGTGAACATAAGGTTCTTGTATTGTTCAATGAATATACATTATTGCATGCACTTGGTTCATGAATACTTTATATGCAATTTGGCTCGACCCAATTGACAAGTATTTGGTCAAAAGAGAATTATGTTATCTATAGAATTCTGATATAGTTTCACAATTCTAATAACTCATAGGATACCACTTCATTATGGTATGATGTGTTGGATCAAACCTTATTCATATTGTTTGATTCATGATAGCTTTAATTGCTCTACCTCCAAAACATATCAATGTTAGAAATTGCATGTGTCATGGATACACTCAATATAGTTCAAACCTCGAAGGTATTCAAGACAACCCATAACTGAAAACCCTAATTCATTATGGATTTGAGGTTTTACCACTCAAACCATTGAATCATAAACCCTTTTGGATTTTTGATTTTTCTACACTTCTTAGATTGAAGATTGTAGTTTTGGTGTTCTTCCTAGCTTGACGAAACACAAAACTGTTGCTAGAACTTTTGGTTAAAGAGTGATACTAAATTAGAGTTTTTCTATAAACCCTAATTTGAGTTGTTGGAAGGAATTCCATTATGTCTTGATTTAAGTTCTGAATTTGTTAAAATCTTATGAAGCATTTTATTAACAAATCTTGAGATGAGAACTTAAAATGTATTTTGTGATTCTCCATAAAAAACAATTTATTGTTGCTTAAATACTTAGTATTTAGAGAATTGTCTCTACTTACAAAAGTAAGTGGGATTATATACATATCTCAAAGTTTTTGAGAACAAAATACTTAACCTTCTAAAATCCACTTATTAATGTCATACTAAGGTTAAACATGAAAATGTCGACCGCAGTATAATGATTACTCTCATTCATAAATCCGAAAGGATGCCTCATCACTTGAGTGATATTTTATATCAATGCTGAGGGATATAAGTTAGAAGATTATTGTAAATCAGCTAACTACTAAAATATATTATCACATCTTGAATCTGATAAATGTTTTAGAACTATGAATGACAAGATGCAGTCCTTAAAAGGAAAATCGAGTTTTGAGCTTGATTGTTATTTCGCCTAACAGTAAACCTATGAGGTTGGAATGAGTTTCTTTTGAAGAAAGACTCACAAGGACGAAGTTATATACATATTAATGCATGGCATTTAATAGAAAGTTTTTAATCATACTTAAGCAATTGATTGTGATTAAATTTTATTATATATACACGCATTAATGATATAAAGATTATTAATTGTCATACATGTTTCTTTGTATAAGGAATATGGTAATTAGATTTTATAACTCTTTCTTTATGATTACCTTTTGAGAGGACGGTGTGTAATTAAAAGGGTTATAAATCTATATAATCTTTATGTAGTATACAAATTTAAGCAATCCATGTTTTGGATTGGATCATGCATCTAAGAGCTGAGATCTTGAATTTAATCACAATATGATTCTGACTGAATTAAGATAACTCTTGAGTACATCTGACATTGAGTGGGAGCAATGTGTTTTTCCTTAAAATTTAAATATTGAAGATATCATTCTATTTAAGCTAGATATTGATCCTTAAGCTTGGAATGAAACTTCACTTGAATTTAGGGAATAAAACAAGGGGAAATCTTACATGCTTTTCCATGTAGGAAAGTTACCTGCTTTCCTTTGTAAAAAGAGGGAGGAAACATGTACATATGAGATAATATAGGGGCTTAATTGTAAATGTTTTAATTTTTTTACAAAGCAAAGCAGACAATTGCCTGATTTGTTGAAGCAGGTAATATTTTCCCATAAAACAAACAACCTTGGAATAAATGTTTATCTAGAATAAACAAATGCGAAAAATTAAGTCTAACACAAAATGCAATATATCATTTAAGCAAGTCTTAAATGGTATATTTCACTTGAAATAATTTAATACATGGATGAAAACCTTATGTTGTTTTAACTAAGGATTTATCATGTATATATATATATATATATATATATATATATATATATATATTGTGTATAAGATTTGTTGTTGCTTTTGTACAAGAACAAGATGAGCTGACAACAACAATATCTAATTAGGAGTGTTTAGATTATTGTTAATATATATGTTTACGAATTAAAAGGCATACTGTTGTATAAGTACAAATGATGCTAGAGGATTATTAATACTAGTTGTAGTAGGATTTCATCTTATATGATAAATCTGCTAATTAGTTATGCTCAACATAGAGCGTTGTTGCATTACACATTAATGAATGAGAATACTTTACACTTTTAGAAACTGTAATGATGACTGTCAGTATGTCGTTGACTTCTAATATCTCATGCAAGGTAGGGCGACATCTCCATACTATAACTCTTGCAATAGTATGAGCATATGAGATAAGACACTCATCTTATATTTCAAATCCATTACTATATGTAAAATTTGAAACAAGTACTTGGAAAGTTTACTCAGATAACTATTTAGTTTTTCTTGTAAAAGAAATGTTGAGAATGTTAGAAACATTAGGCTTCAACTTACTAAATGAGTTTCATGCATATCTGTTTTGGTATTTGGATAATTGGGATTGAAAGACAATTTTTACTTTATGATGAATAAAGATACTTGGTATTTGTTATCCATTCATATAATAATTGTTATCCTATATTTGTATGTTTAATCCTTGAATGATTTTATTGTTCTAAATATGTCCATTGTCGGTTAACAATATGGAAATATTGTTATGTAAGGCAAATGTGAGTGTTGGTTATAATTCGAATGAGAATTTGGATCGTTCCCGCCAAACTCATGTGTATTCACTAGAGATGCATATTGGATTCCCCAACTTTCAAACATTTACTTTTGGATCCTTGTCATAAGTAAAATATTGAAAACGGTTTGTTATCTTCGTCCTTAGACTTGAGATGCAAGCAAGTTCTGTTATGTGTGGATATCAATTTTTGTAAGTTTACGCAAAACGCTATCTGAATAAGGTAGTTATAAAGGCTATATTTCGGAGCGATGTGAAGCAGCATCCACAACACTTGTAGTCAATAAAGGATTTGTTACTCCACTTGATATGTGCAGAAAGATACCATGGCGCCTCTCCAGATTTAATCAGATAACTGTCTGGCCAGACCCAAAGGGCAATGCAAGATGAATCTTGATTACATTTGGTATATCTGAATTAAAATCTATAATGAGATTCTAAATGGTTAAACTATATGGAATGATTTAAGATCCATAATCCATGGTTTAACGGTATCTATAACAAAGGATGATTAAAGCAAGACATAAATAACCATGCTACTGAGAAATTTTTGAAACTATTCTCTCAGACACTTTTAGTTAAAAAAAACAAGTGAGAGCGTTGCTAGGCATTTACGTCGTTAGTTTTGTGTGTCATTCGACACTCCAACTCCCAAGTGGGAGCTGTTGGATTGTGGGAGTTTAAAACACGCGTAAACACTAAAAGTGTATGAGCCTATGGGGGCACACACGATAAACACGAGAGTACGTGTCAAACGTATACATACTTGAATATATTACCCGATATACATGCATGAGCTTGACCCGTTTCATTGTACGATCCATGGACTTGATCCATTCTTTATTTGGGTCGTATATTGGACTGCCTTGGGCCTTGGGTTCCAACCGGTCGGGCATGCAAGGGATTGGCTTGGGCTTGGGCTTGTTGCTTGTCGATCAAGAAAAAACCCAAGACAAAGGGGCGTGTGTTTTTGCTATAAAACCAAACGCATTCTACACCTTTCTGTTATGTAACATAAGAATATATGACATCCCTTAAAGCCAGAAATCACATGCATCCACATGCATCCAATGATATGCGATTTATATATCCCTAAAATTCTTAAAATCCGATCCACACTATTGGTTTCTTTATTGACCAGTTTGTATAGAAAACTGATTAGTTTTGTTCAATTCATAACTTGCATCAATTCATTGATTCAAGTAGTTTAGGTTTTGTACAAATTGGTGGTTCTTGTAACCTGTTCCATGTTTAACTAGATTGGCTCTAATGGGTTTTGTGTTTCTGTTCGTGGCTGAGATCTCGGACAAAACTAAGGATGATATTAGACAAATCTTGTCCGATGTCGAATGGAACTAAGTTTTGATCTCGAGCAGTAATTAGTTCTCTGACAGAAAAGATAGAAGATGTTCTTGGGGTTTTCTTATTCATGTTATTCAAGTATTCAAGTTGTTGATTGTGTTTACGTTCTCGACTAGCTCATATCGAACGTGCTCGTTTTACGTGTTGTGTGTGATACTCGTAGAGGTATCTACTTTAGATACTTTGGGTTTCTTATGATTTCTTTGTTCGTTCACTTGCGTTCAATTAATCGCCAAAGGTTAGGTTTTCTATTTTCCCTTTTATTTATTAATGTTTATTAATTACATGTTTAACCTAATTGCAAATACTAGATCCTTATCCGCTGCGTACTCGTAAAGGTTAATAGTTAACTTAGTTCTAAAATCCAACACACAACACGAAGCTCAAAGATTAATTTAATCCAACCACTTAGGCTGGTCGCAATCGAGGGTATGAAATCGGTTGGGCATGCGAATTTTTGACCCACGACCGATTTGAGATCGGTTGGGCATGGATGTGGTGGCCGGTTGCCACATCGGTCGGCGAACCAATTTATGCAACATCGGTTTCATTTACGCCCGATATTGAAGCTATGTTTTGTCCCATTTTCCCAACGTATAAATGCACATTTAATACAAATTTAAAAAAACGACCGTTTGGTCATCCAACTAAAAAAAAAATCAACCCCATTTTACCACTCTATAAATACCAACTTCACCTCAAACACAATTCACCACTCATCATTTTCATCTATATTCAATCAACCATTCTAACGAAATACCCACGAAACACAATTTTTAATATGTCGTCATTCGAGCATTTATTCGGTTCTTCTTCGTCTTCCGACGAGGAAGAAGTTTTTAGTGAGTTTGCAGAGTTTGCGGATTTTGCTTGGAAGGCTTACAAAGCATCACAGCCAAAAAACCGACGAAGGTACATACGGAGGGATCATGAGGGTGCTCATAATCGTTTAGTGGCGGCATACTTCTTCGAAAACCCGCAGTTCGACGAAAGAACATTCTCTCGGCGGTTCCGTATGAGCCGAGAGCTATTCACAGAAATTGTTCGAGAGATAACCGATCACTCTACTTATTTTCGACAAACTCTTGATGCTAGGGGCGTACCTAGTATTAGCCCATTGGTCAAGTGTACTGCGACCATTCGTCAATTGGGATACGCGGCCGTTCCTGATTCTCTTGACGAGAGTCTGGCACTTGGTGCATCCACAGCCCGTGAATGTCTTCGTAAGTTTTGCGAGGTTATCATGGAGTTATATGGTCGTGAGTATTTGAGAAGGCCCACGTATTCTGACCTTGAAAGAATATATGCTCATCACGAGCATAAGCATGGCTTTCGTGGGATGATCGGAAGCATTGATTGTACAAGTTGGGAGTGGGAGAATTGCCCGAATAGTGAGAGAGCTCAACATTGTAGGGGTGATCACGGGCCACATCCATTCATTTTGGTTGAAGCGGTCGCTTCCCAAGATTTATGGATTTGGCATGCGTACTTTGGTGTCTCCGGAATGAATAACGACGTAAACGTTTTACGTCGTTCACCTGTTTTCAATGATATCAAATCTGGGAGAGCACTAGACCTTGAGTTTGAGGCTAACGATGTGGCTTATAAAAGGGGATATTATCTGACTGATGGGATATATCCACAATGGTCCGTTCTTATGAAGTCTATTTCAAATCGTCCCACGGCTGATCGTAAAAGATGTTTGTACAAGAGGAGGCACGAAGCAGCAAGGAAAGATGTGGAACGGGCTTTTGGTGTGTTGAAGAAAAAGTGGAAAATGCTTAAAGTTCCTGCTCGAGGGTTTTTTAGAAATGATATCCAAGATATTATGTATACATGTAACATATTACATAATATGATCATCCGACACAAGCAGCGGGCGATATGTCCTACATGGTTTGAAGATGAGGGACACCAAGATCATGATCCATTAAGAACGCATGCAGAATCAATGGTGGTTACTCAGGAGCTAATGGACTCAACAACTCATCAAAACTTAAAATCTGATTTGGTCGAACACATTTGGAGAAATCGTCGACATCATGTCGAAGCAGTGAATCAAGTCGATAGTGACGATGGCGAAGACGATGAAGAGTTTTTGTAATGTTTTAACGTTATTTGAATTTCGTATTGTAATATTTTTTTTTTTAAATTCGTAGTGTAATGTTTTTTTTTTAATTTGAATGAAATTTAAATTTAATGTTAAAAATGTTTGAATTAAAAAAAATAAATAAAAAAAAAATCCTCGGGTCGTCGACTGGGGCATTCGGGTTGTCCCAGGTCGCTGGAGAGAGAAAGCTAACGTGGCGCAGGTTGTCCCAGGTTGTCCCAGGTCGTCCCAGGTTACGAGTGGGACCAGCCTTATCAAGGGATATATTGCTCACACTACAGATCAATCTTGATTTTAGAAGTTGAAATTGATATCCTTAAGCCCAAAACATGTTATGTTCAGTTTTCTACATTCGATTAAAGCCATGCTATAAAATCGTATTCTCACAATACGTAAGACTAACATGTTTGTAAACCATTTATCATATTATTTCACAAGCGTGTTTCGACCTTTTGAATAAAATACAAACTGAGATTAATAATGTGCATAAGTTGCATGAGTAAATCAATACACTTGCTAATATTTAAGTAGCAAACACAACAATATTGCATAATTAAATCGATCAATACAGTTGTCAAATACGTCACATTATATATATATACTAAAACTCATCGGGGGATGAACAGTACCCCGCGCATGAACAGTACCGCGCATGAACAGTGCGCACAAAAAAAAAAAAAAAAATTTAGCAAATTCATTCCCATTCATTCCCGTGAATAAAATGATCGAGGGCAACGCACTCCCGTCGCAACACGCGGATTAACCCGCTAGTTAATAATTAAATAGCAAACACAACAACCTATGTCACTTGTACATATTTTTTCTTAATCCTACAGAAAATGCATAGGATTTTATAATGTTTTCACATTTATAAATTATAGGGATTAGAATTCTCTCATGTTCATTTGAACATGATAGGTAATGTTGTGCTTGTTGCAATTGTACATTTAAATTAAAATAAAATAAGTGTTTTGCAATAAAGGCAATGTACAATCATAACAAACACAACATTACCTATCATATTCAAATGAACATGAGAGGATCGTAATCGAAATTATAAACACTTGCATGTTATGAGTAGCTATTATATGATTGTACACATTAATCTCCACATTCATATCTCATAACTAGTAAACTTCACCTTTATTATTGGCTTTGTAACATTCCATTTTGTACTTAATACCATTCATGTTAAGGTCCCTATAAATAGAGGCACCTAATGTATTGTGATGACACACCAATAAGAAGTTCTATCTTTCCCTTTCATTTTCTCTTATATTTCCTTGTTTATTGTTCATATTGTGCTACTAGGCTTGTTGTTATACAACACGTTATCAGCACGCTCGCTAAAGATGAAGTTGACGGTATTTTACAATTTTGACTTTGATAATTCGAGCAATCATTCTTGAGATAAGTTTTTTTTTTTCCTTAATTCTGATGACATATTTTATTGTGCTCTCATTCATACATATTGATTTCATACCGATTTTGTGTCTACGAACTAAATCTTGACATGTTTTGAACTCTTTGTGTCAACCCATTTGTTTACTGCTACTAGTATTATAATAATACTTCGTGAACGTAGCTCAAAACATTTAATTGCTTACTTGATATTAGAATATTATGACTATAAAACTAATATTATTCAATGTTTTTAATCATTACATGTTTCGCATACGTGTGTTCATATATAGTTTGGTATTACGATTCTTAAAAGTAAATCTCAGTCTCTAATATATATTAATCACTAGATGCATGCTTTGTCTTTGATTTTTTTTCTCTGTGATTATTAGAACTTGTTAACACAAATCATGTGCTAGATGTTATTAAGCTTAAAAAAAAAAAAAAAAAAAAAAAAAAAAAAAAAAAAAACGGATAATACTGATTAGTAGAATAAACTGTTTGTTTGAGGTCATGTTATCTAATAAATTTTTTTTTTTTCAATTGATAATAGTGATTAACAAATTGCATGTGACTAATGAATGTTAAAATTTTCAGATAAGTTCCTTTAAATCCTTGCAATAGTAAATGACTATATGCAGATTAGTCAATTAATTGGTGGGACACTTTGTTTTGATCCTTCTCATTTTTTTTATTTGTATGATTGTTCTAATTCAAGGCAATAATGAGATATGTTTAGTGGAAATTTGAACTGTCTTGTCATTTTAGAAAGAACTTGATACAAAATTTGTTTGCAACAGATCTTGATAAAACGGTATTGTTAAAGAAAACCAAAAATGATTTGTTTTGATTAATTTACTATTGATGTGTAGTTATTATTAAATTACATGCATCTATGTGAGTAAATGATATTGAAGGCTTAGATGGTTTTGGTTTTACTATTGTAAAATGGGTAGAAAAGTTCAAGTTCTCTCATTATTAAAATGAATATATAACTAAGACTCTTCAATTATCATCTTGTATGGTTCATTGCAGAACTGTTACAATTAGTTAATGAAATAAATAATAAATAATAACAAGTAACATATAATTTGGGGCAAGTTCATGCTAGACAACTTTATCATTTTGGTAAGGAATTTACAATGTTGTATTGTTTTATAATTAGTTTTTTCTTTTATTGCTAATAGCTGATTAGTATTGTAAAAGAATGTATGCATACATACATTTACGAGTTTATATGTTTTGTTTATAAAAAGCATGAACATCAATTATGATAGTTAAAGTTTTAATTAATTTTTTTATCATCTCATAATGTTATTTTTGTTTTCGACGATTACCATGACCAAAAACTTATTAAAATTTATCTAACTTCAATAGTGTTGAACATGTTTTATTTTGATTATGTTGTGGGTTAATGCTTTTTTTAGCAGATGTTTGTTGAAATTCGTAGTTTGATTATTAGCGTCGTTCAAGATAAATATTTCAACTCTCGAATTATATGTTAATAAAAAAAAATCAAATGATATCATTTTTTTTTTAATTTTTAAAAAAGAATGATTTAGTTTATAAACCCTATAGAAAGGTGAGGATAATTATTAAAGTTGCGTTATTGATATGTTTGAACAATAATTTTCCTATTTAATTGTTGATACGTATCATTACTTTACGTAATACATAATTTGATACAAATTTAGTTATAGTGTGTTTGTTAAATTGTGCTATTGAGTTTGTTAAATACGTGTGATTTATTACTATGTGATTTTATTGCTTATTCACTTTACTCAATGATTCAAAATAATAGTATGTACATGTTTATATAAATTTGATTGGAGAAACAAAGTATAAATGCGATGATGTATTAGTTTATCCATAGCATTCTACTTTTAGATATAGCTCAAGTGCATTCGAAGCACATGTGGTCATAAAACATGGTTTATGAGCCAATATTATTTTATTGAGTGGCATGACCTGGTGACCATCTCAGGTCAATGGAGATGCGAAATAGAAGAACAATAAGTTTCTTTCAAAATAGATTTGATTGTTCTCAATAGAAGTTAATTGTTCATATATCACCACAAAATAAATAAGGACTTAATTCCTATAAAATTTTGGAAAAAATAAAAGGGCATGTATGTAGGCCTGTACATGTGCCATGTGGATCATTTTGATTTCTAAAATCGATGCATCGTCAAAATGATCATCAAATATGCAATTTAAGGTTAGCGTAATAAGTGGCTCGACTTATAAAATGCGAGCACTTCCACATTGTATTATTGAGAATGGTGGTGAAAACTTCTAGGTATTGGGCGATTATTGGAATAATTGTTGAACTTTATGTAGCCCAAGTTCATACGCGAATTGCTTTTGTTGAAACGTTCATGAAACATCTTCAGTTGATTGCAAAGCTAATAATTATGAGAAAAAAATAATCTTAGATTATGGGGCATGTTATAAATTATGAATTCGCATCATGCCAACAAGATTAATGAATACTCCCCAATAAAATGGTTTATGGTCACAAACCATATGTTTCCCATTAAAGTTTATGTAAATGTGCAAAACCTGTATTGAAAAACCACCACAACGCACAACAATGGGATGTTGTAATTGATAATTCATTCAGGGGAGAATGAGCAGCGAGAGATATGGAATGAATTATAATATAAATGTTGATCCTCAGACCAATGAATATAAACTTGAAGGGACAGTTTACATTCCAGTTCTAGTAATTGCCAGACTTGTTTAGTGACATAAAGAAGTGACTAGATCATATATACGCTGCTAGTGCTCCAATAATAATGTATGTCCCAAAATGGAAACCAATTATTGGTAGTAAGTCTATGGCACGTCTGCAACGTGATAGACTAATCGATTCCAAATAAAAGTCCTCGAATGAATAGATAAAATGGAGCAAGAAAATTAAGATGGTCTAATCGAGGTAATAAAGACCCCATAATAGTTCTCTTATAGAGACACTAGACATGAAGGTAATTGAAAAACCCCGGGTACTTGAAAATCTATGAGATATCAGTAAATGATATATTACAATGTCTAGTAAAGTGTGGAATTGAAAATATAAATGAATTGACGTCGATGGTGATATTGTATACAATAATATATATGATAATGATTATGTCAATAAATAAGATAGCGCTATAATCATGGTGAGGATCATGGAAGCATACCTGCAGGAAGTGCAGATGTATAAATGAATGGCCAAAAGAAGTAAAGAAGCAAAGAACAAATGAAAGATTAAAATCTCTTGTGACGAGACATGGTTACTGGGACTTGAAGTCCGTATATATGAATGTGTAAAATTATTGGATATGCATTGGTCTGAGGATCAACATTTATATTATAATTCATTCCATATCTCTCGCTGCTCATTCTCCCCTGAATGAATTATCAATTACAACATCCCATTGTTGTGCGTTGTGGTGGTTTTTCAATACAGGTTTTGCACATTTACATAAACTTTAATGGGAAACATATGGTTTGTGACCATAAACCATTTTATTGGGGAGTATTCATTAATCTTGTTGGCATGATGCGAATTCATAATTTATAACATGCCCCATAATCTAAGATTATTTTTTTCTCATAATTATTAGCTTTGCAATCAACTGAAGATGTTTCATGAACGTTTCAACAAAAGCAATTCGCGTATGAACTTGGGCTACATAAAGTTCAACAATTATTCCAATAATCGCCCAATACCTAGAAGTTTTCACCACCATTCTCAATAATACAATGTGGAAGTGCTCGCATTTTATAAGTCGAGCCACTTATTACGCTAACCTTAAATTGCATATTTGATGATCATTTTGACGATGCATCGATTTTAGAAATCAAAATGATCCACATGGCACATGTACAGGCCTACATACATGCCCTTTTATTTTTTCCAAAATTTTATAGGAATTAAGTCCTTATTTATTTTGTGGTGATATATGAACAATTAACTTCTATTGAGAACAATCAAATCTATTTTGAAAGAAACTTATTGTTCTTCTATTTCGCATCTCCATTGACCTGAGATGGTCACCAGGTCATGCCACTCAATAAAATAATATTGGCTCATAAACCATGTTTTATGACCACATGTGCTTCGAATGCACTTGAGCTATATCTAAAAGTAGAATGCTATGGATAAACTAATACATCATCGCATTTATACTTTGTTTCTCCAATCAAATTTATATAAACATGTACATACTATTATTTTGAATCATTGAGTAAAGTGAATAAGCAATAAAATCACATAGTAATAAATCACACGTATTTAACAAACTCAATAGCACAATTTAACAAACACACTATAACTAAATCACATAGTAATAAATGAAAGATTAAAATCTCTTGTGACGAGACATGGTTACTGGGACTTGAAGTCCGTATATATGAATGTGTAAAATTATTGGATATGCATTGGTCATTATGAGAGAGCAAAATTAAAGTATTGAAACTATTATCTTTAAGGAATAATTGATGGCACACAAATATTTTCGCAAAGACTTTGCATATAGAGACATGATCTCATGTGGTGGATCCAATAATCTATTTAATATTTATAAGTCTGGTGATATGATAACTAATCGATATGCGTCTAAAAGAAAATGAATAGAGCTCATTTGAAGTTGAGATTCCACGAGGGATATAAAATGCATGAAGCATGTCTTGTGATTTAACATGCTGAAAGCATATAAGAAAGTTTTCAATAATAACACTTGATCAAGATGAATATATCACTATATAAGTGAAAGGCAATATGGTATTGGTTAAAAATGAGCCATTGAAATAACAAAATTTACCTATGTTAGTTTTAAAGAGATTTATATTTGAATATGGTATAAGTTACATATGTTTTGATGAGGTAAATGTGAATGAAACTCATGAGGAGATTTTCAAGATGGTTGAATACCTTGAAATGAAATACATAGTTTTGTCTTGTTTTATGAATTAAAGATCTTAAAGACAAAATCATTTTTCATAATGAAAGCTAAAGAAAGATGCTATATACCTTTATATGGATAAACGACGCTCATGTTTATGAGGTTAATTGATGAAGAAAGACCCCTTTACTTTTAAAGATGATGATCACAATATCAATTTACATGTGTCATACTAAAATGTGCATATGTGAAGTACAAGGATGTACTTAAATGAGACGTATGACGGATATACGAACAACATGTAGAGAGTAATTATTCATGTGATTCTATCAAGACACATGAAGGTGCATTCACTGATTCAATGAGCTTAAGTGATGTGATCATCAGGGGGAGCGAAGATACGCGTTGCACTCTTTTTCCCTTGACCACGGTTTTGTCCCCATAGGGTTTTCCGGCAAGGTTTTTAATGAGGCAACATCCCCGAGCGTATAAAGAATTATGTATTTTTTTTCCTTCACTAGATTTTGTCCCACTGGGTTTTATCTAGTAAGGTTTTAACGAGGTATAATCCTCAAATGGACATCTAAGGGGGAGTGTTATGGATAATTATAATATGGATGTCCATATCTTATATGATACTGATTAGAGGTATTTGAGTTATATTAGAAGATTACATATCTTCTTTCATAATATTTGACCCTCACAATGGTCGATCTTAAACTGGATATGCATCTACAAGTGGAGGAACCGCAATTTCACGGCGTTCAGCTAAGCAAACGATCTCAACGAATGCATAAATTTTAGCCATCCATGAAGAAAGCCGATAATGTGTTTGGTTAAGAAATATTTTACATGATGACAACGCAACAAGCATTGCTCAACTGAAGGAAGGGTTTATTAAAGATGACAGAACCAAGCACATTTCACCGAAGTTCTTTTTCACTCATGACTTACAAAAGAATGGCGATATTATTGTTCAAAAGATTCGTTCAAGCGACAATCTAGCAGATTTATTTACCAAGGCACTCCCTACCTCAACATTTAAGAAATTGGTATATGGCATCGGAATGCGGCATTTTAGTGAGCTCAAGTAAAGTGATTATGAGGGGGAATAATACGCACTGCACTCTTTTTCCCTTAGCTATGGTTTTTCTCCCACTGGGTTTTTTCCTAGCAAGGTTTTTAATGAGGCGGTATCCAAAGCGTATTTTGAATGATGTACAATCAAGGGGGAATGTTATGAGTAGCTATTATATGATTGTACACATTAATCTCCACATTCATATCTCATAACTAGTAAACTTCACCTTTATTATTGGCTTTGTAACATTCCATTTTGTACTTAATACCATTCATGTTAAGGTCCCTATAAATAGAGGCACCTAATGTATTGTGATGACACACCAATAAGAAGTTCTATCTTTCCCTTTCATTTTCTCTTATATTTCCTTGTTTATTGTTCATATTGTGCTACTAGGCTTGTTGTTATACAACATTGCACTTATAAAATGTATTTAAAAGCATATCATATTTGCACCTATAATTGTTACAAAGTGCACGAGCATAAACCTTTACCACGTAAAATTTTATGCTGATAAGGAAAGAGGTTGGCGGTTGTGGTCCTTAGTGACTCACATTTAACATATATTCTTCATCACCACTTTACGAGACTTGCAATAATTCAAACTGAAATGTTATATCAAGTATTCTTCCTCCTCATGCCGCTTTTGGCTCTGATAATCGCAGTGCGATTACGAGCCAAGGCAGGCACGAGTCAAAAAAGACAAAACCTTCCACCAGGACCATACTCATGGCCAATATTAGGCAACCTTCCCTACATGCTAAAAGGACCTCATATCTACTTAACTGAGTTAGCTCGCACCTACGGCCCCTTATGTTCCGTGAAGCTCGGGACTCATTTATTCGTCATTGGATCGTCTCCCATGGCTGCAACCGAGATCATGAGATCATTTGACCGAGTTCCTAGCTCCCGATGGGTGCCTAAAGCTGGTCAAGATGGTTTACAGGAGTATTCACTTATTTGGGCCACACAGTGTACTGAACACTGGAAGGCTTTGAGGTCATTATGTCGAAATGAGTTATTCTCGGCTAAAGGGCTAGAATTGCAAGCTTATATACGCGAGAAAAACGTAGATGAAATGGTAGGATTCTTGAAGTTTAAACAAGGGAAAGTTGTGAACATTCGAGAACTAGTGTTTGCTTCGACTGTTAACATACTTGGTAACATTTGTTTCTCGAAAGATTTCGTTGGTTTAGATTGTGGTAAGAAGGAAAGTAGAGGATTAAAACGAGCTCTTTATAGGTTGATGAAGCTTGGCACGACTCCGAATATAGCGGATTTTTATCCTATATTTGAAGGGTTGGATCCTCAAAGGTTAAAGAAGAAGACATTAGAGGCTATGAATGAATCATTTAGCGTATGGGAGCATATAATTAAGGATAGGAGAGATGCAAGAGAAGCTGATAAAGGGGTTGGTTTAGATGAACAAGATTTTCTTGACACCATGCTTAGATGTGGATTTTCAGATCTTCAGATTAATCAGTTGACTGTTGTAAGTAGTTCTCTTTTATTACCGCGCGACTTGCAAACACTCGACTCTTTGTCATTTTTTTTTATAGAAATTCATGTTTTACTAAAACAGTAATATTAATTACACAAATATTGAATAAGACCTTTCATTGTGTTGTATGTATACTAGGTGTGGACTCATGTTTATTACTCTCTACGTCTTTAAATAAATATCTACTATTAACTTTTAAAGTTTTAATTTTGATTTTAAATTATTTCATTTGTGTTACGTAATATTTGATAAAAATTATACAAATAAAAGTACTTTTAAAACTCAATTCATTTATATATTTTGCATCAAGTAATACATAACACAAATAAAACAATTTAAGATTAAAGTTAAAAAAAATAAAAAATCTTAAAAATTAATAGCTAACACTTATTTAAAGCCGGGTGGAATATTTGATTACGAAAGCCAAAAGTAAAATTAGGTTCTCATGTTTTGATATATATTATTAAGATAAGGATCTTCTAATTTTCATTTGAACATTAGAGGTGATATTGTGTTTTAAATGATTGTACACAGTAATTATTGCAAAACATTTGTTTTATTTTAATTCAAATGTACAATTACTTACCACACAACATCACCTCTAATATTCAAATAAACATTAGAGGATCCTTATCCATATTATTAAGAGTAGATTTTAGTTAAAAGCATTTTCTTTAACTTCAAGTGTCGTACACATTTTATACCCACTCCCATCTCAAATCAAATATTTTGACCAAACTAAACATTTCTCATCATTTCTTGTGCATAAAATCCAGTCAAATATTTTAAACGTTCAATTCATATCCAATGTTTACCAACTCTATGACACTCATCTATACACACTATTATTAACAGTTGATGGGACAACACCATCAAATTAATTCCCGAAACTTTATTTTCTCATCTTCTTCTGTAGTATAATACTGTATTACCTAACACTCCAAACGTGATACGTGAAAAAATTAATTTTATTTTCTCTAACATTTATATAAATTTGTTCATAGTTTTATCTTTGAATCCAAACAAAACATGTGTAACAGTAAATTTATTCAACCTGAACCATCATAACAATAATCTTATTAATGAAAATAAAACCTTAATGCACAAAATGTAATCCATCTAAAGACTTTGATATCATACAAATTATTATGAAAATTTTACTACACAAATCACAAGTATGATTTTTATTGGAGTATATAACTTCAACAAAAATCCAAAATCATTTACAACTAATCCAAAGAATAAAAAAAGGAATATATTAGCTACAATATTTTGTAGCTAATTGGCTACAATATTGTGCTTAAAACTGTGGGTTCTGAGTTATTTTTGCGGGTCCCTGATTAATTTCTTGTGTATTTTTAGTGTAGGATTGTAGCCAAGATATCCTCATAAAAGAATTACTTGATAACAATACTGTTGTTATCACATAAATGACCAAATATTTGTACTATTATGAATTACTTTGTAATAATAGATCACATGCAAGACTTTTTGCATATATATGAATTTTTTAGAACATAGATAACATTTCACTCCTCACAAATTGAGGTAATTTGAACACAACAAGTTACATCAAACATAATAGGCAAAATCGAAACCGACTTGCCAAACAAATTACACAAGGTAACAAGTTAAGCCTAAATAAGACATACACCATAATAGTTGTGACAGACTACAGCAACACCATACAAGGGTGGGGGAATCACCAAGGTGAGCTTTTGGTAGACACAACCATATGAAGATGTAGCTTGACAAAATTACATAAAGTACATAAAACATACATAGAAAATAAAACTGAGTATTCTTAAAGGAGCCAGACCTAAACCAAACAGATCTAAAGTCGAAACCCAAGGCAGCAGCAAGCCATCGATGACGGACTGCAACATATCTGAGCAGAAGAGACCGGATGGTAACGGATTTGAGCAGAAGACAGCGGTGGCGGCAGCGACTACAGCGGCAGCGGCGAAGATGAGAGATGACAGATCTGTGAGTAAGGGTTTTTATTGTGGGAAAGGAAAAAGTACAAGAAAAGATGGGAGAAGGAGGTCCAGACGGCCGGCCAAAACCGACCGCCGGAGAAAGTTGAGATTTGTTTGGTAAGGGTTAGGGTGGATTGCGTTTATTTTTTGCATATATATGAATAGATATTTAAAATGGGGATAGCTTGGCTACAATTTTTGTAGCCAATTGGCTACAATCCTTCACAAAATACACAAACAATAAATCAGGACTCACAAAAAAGGATCAAGGACCCACAAAAATAAACAAGGACCCACAGTTTTTAGCAAAAAATTGTAGCTAATTAGCTACAATAAATTGTAGCTAATATATTCCCATTTAAAATTTAAGCATTAAAATGGGCGAAAATTTTTTAAAAGGCAGAGAAGCGTATTTCTTGCAGAAGCCCAATTTTTTTGACATTTCTTATTTAGCCTAGTTGATCGCTGCTTATGAGGAGAGAAATTAAAAATAAACACGTGTTGCAACGAGGTTAAAAGTAAAGGAATATAACATAACACATAAGCAATTTCGCTGCCAATAAGGAGAGATTTCCTCCAATAGGGCCCCACTCCAAGAAAAAAAAATCCACCCAGACTATTTCGCTGCCTATTAGGAGAGATATCATCACAATTGAGCGTTATTAAAAAAAATAAGAAAAGAATATCCACATAGACCATTTCTCTCCCTATTATGAGAGATATCGTATCAATTGCCCCACTTATGCGTTATTAAAAAAAAATAGACCAAATCGCTCCTCTTGGGCAGCGATTAAAAAAATTATATATATTGATTTCAAAGTGCAGCGATTAAAAAAAAAGAATATGGGTGTTTAGATTTAAGGTTTAGAGGTAAGTTTAGAGTTTAGAGTTTTGTTTATAACAAGTTTAACTAAAACATTTATTATCAACTTTGTAAATTGACAATATAATTTGATTAGTTTTTTTAGCTTTTTATCAAAGAGAAAACGGCAACATCTTTGTAATAAACTTAAAAAATAAAATATATTAGAAGGTACATAAAATACAGATTAACTAAAAAATAAGAAAAACACATAAACCATAAACCGTTCTACTTTATTAAAAGCCAAAGCAATTAAACCAACTATTAGAATCCTGAGTGTGCTGATCATCTAGATGTTGAGAGGTGTATTGTTGGAAATCATATTGTTGATACACTTGAGACCAACTATCTCAACAAAACCCAACATACACGTCTAAAGTGTATCAACAATATGATTTCCAACAATACGCCTCTCAACATCTAGATGATCAGCACACTCAGGGTTCTAATAGTTTTGTTTAATCGCCTTAGCTTTTAATAAAGTAGAACGGTTTATGGTTTATGTGTTTTTCTTATTTTTTAGTTAATCTGTATTTTATGTACCTTCTAATATATTCTATATTTTAAGTTTATTACAAAGATGTTGCCGTTTTCTCTTTGATAAAAAGCTAAAAAAAACTAATCAAATTATATTGTCAATTTACAAAGTTGATAATAAATATTTTAGTTAAACTTGTTATAAACAAAACTCTAAACTTACCTCTAAACCTTAAATCTAAACACCCTAAAATTGATATTCTTTATTTTTTTTAATCGCTGCACTTTGAAATCAATATATATAATTTTTTTTAATCGCTGCCCAAGAGGAGCGATTTGGTCTATGTGGATTTTTTTATTTATTTTAAATAACGCATATGTGGGCAATTGTATACGATATCTCTCCTAATTAGGGGTGGCAATTCGGGTCGGGTTCGGGTTGTCAGGTTGACGGGTCAGAAAATCCCAACCCAAACCTGACCCATTTAAATCATCGGGTCAGCTATGTCAACCCTAACATGTTTACACATAACCCGAACCTAACCCATTTAACCCGTATATATACTTGGGTTGGCGGGTTAAATAGAATACACAGGTTGAATATGTTAAACGGATTGTATCGGTTAAGCGGATTTCGGGTTGACACATTTAACCTTTTTTATATACAAAATTTGGCACATTACACGAGTTAAACAGGTTAAACAAGTTGTCGGATCAACCCGTTTAACACATTTAACCCGCATAATAAAATATCAATAATTTTGAGTTTATGAAAAAAAATCTTAAACTGGTTGGCGGGTCGACCCGCTTATTTTATTCTCAACCCGAACCTGACCTGTTTAATAAACGGGTTAGAAAGGTCAACCCAAACCTTACCCGAAATCTATTTAGCACAACTCGAACCTGTTAATTTTCGTGTCGGTTTCAGGTCGGGTTTCGTGTCGGGTCAAAAATTGCCACCCCTACTCCTAATAGGGAGAGAAATGGTCTATGTGGATATTCTTTTCTTATTTTTTTTAATAACGCCAAATTGTGATGATATCTCTCCTAATAGGCAGCGAAATGGTCTGGGTGGATTTTTTTTTTCTTGTTTTCTTGGAGTGGGGCCCTATTGGAGGAAGTCTCTCCTTATTGGTAGCGAAATTGCTTATGTGGTATGTTATATTCCTTTACTTTTAACCTCGTTGCAACACGTGTTTATTTTTAATTTCTCTCCTCATAAGCAGCGATCAACTTGGCTAAATAAGAAATGTCAGAAAAGTTGGGCTTATGCAAAAAATACGCTTCTCTGCATAGCCTTTTAAAAAAATTTCGCTTAAAATGGCCATACTAATAGACAATAAAATCACAATTTTTATATCTACATATGCTCCTACCATCTTTTGTAAAAAAAAATTCACAGTCACGTCATCACAACTCACACAGGCTACTCTGTATGGCTCCGCTGATCGTTTCATCTGTAGCTATCGACTATCGTAACAAACAGTACCAAGTAATATAATGTCGACCATGATCTAGTTACCTCTGTCACTATGGTGGCCGAAGTCGATAAGGGCTCTCCGATGATCTTCTCCAGCCATCTATAAGATTATGAAGCTAAGAATACTATACTACTCCAACAAATATAAAAAATAAAAAGCCAAGTTTACATTCTTTGTACTCCACTTACATGATTTAAGAACATCAGTAACTCTCCATCATCTGCATCATTATTATTTATCAAGAAATTAGTAAAAAACATTAACCCACCCACACTCACTAAAAAAATAAGCAGATATAACTGCATGTTATAAACATTTAGGCACTCGCCATGTTCCTCTTTAGTATCCTCCACCGCAGCACAACAACATAAGATTCTCTTTAAGCCTTCGTCCACAAGTCAAGCCGGACATATAATCTGGAAAACAAACCTAAGAAAAGATAAAACAAAGCAAAACATGGGAAAATAGAAAGACAAAAAACAAACCATTGAAGAGAACTTTTGTTGGGAAAGGGATTACAGGTTCAAGAGAGAGACAACTAAAGTTGCGAGGACAATAAAATTGAAGAGTAGGAAGGGAAATATAATGGGTTAAAAGGAAGTCAACAGTGACTAACTATTAAAGGCTACGTGTAATTTTTTGATGAGGCTACAGTAGATGTTCACAAGTAAAAAAATTGTTATAGGAATTGTTCTCAGGAGGAACACATAGCACAGCTTCAACGATCGAGTGGGCTTTAGCTGAGTTGATTAAGAACAAAGAAGCTATGTTCACAATCCGAGAGGAGCTCATGAAAGAAATTGGCTCGACAAAGTGCATAAAGGAATCACAGGTCTCTCAGCTTCCTTATTTGCATGCTTGTGTTAAGGAAACATTGAGACTACACCCACCGGCACCATTGCTACATCCACAAGCTATACTAGAAGATTGTGAGATCATGAATTATACAGTCCCTAAGAATTCTCAGCTAATAATTAATGTTTGGGCAATGGGACGAGACCCGAATCTGTGGGAAGATCCTTTGTCATTCAAACCGGAAAGGTTTTATGGCTCTAAAGTGGATTTTAAAGGGCAAGATTTCAAGTTCCTACCTTTTGGTGTCGGAAGGAGGATGTGTCCCGGGTATCCCTATGCTATTAAGCAGATCCACCTTATGTTGGCTTCTTTAGTCCAAAACTTTGATTGGTGTCTTCCGAATAACATGGAAGATCTTTCCAAATTAGACATGCGTGAGAACTTTGGCATAATTTCACAAAGGAAAAAGCCTTTAATGGTCATTCCCAAATGCAGATGTTGAAGTATACTTGAAGCTTGGATTACTGTGGGCCTTGGTTCAACCAATGCATGAGACAATGCTGGTTTTAATGTGGAATCAAGCGCTGCCTCTTCTTTGTTTCCTTGAACTACTTTCTACTTCCAAGTGTGTTTAGTTTTTCCTACAGCTTATTTGTTCATAGAATAAGTTCACTAAGTTGTACGTGGAATAACTTGTGTGTGGTACTACTGTGTTGTTTACTTAAATCAAAATTTGTAGTCTGTTTATTTAGTTTTTTTAGTGTCTGATCATATTGTAGGTATTAAGTTATGTTCTAAACCTTGCAATGCCTTACATTAAAATTGGAGTGGTCAATCAAATCTAATGTTAACAGGCTTCCATGAGGTACTGATCACTTGTGAGGCATACAATCTATCATAAAGAGAAAACAAGAAAACACAAAATCCTATCATGACTAATGCGCTAGCTCAACCATAAGGCCTCTAGAGCAAGGGCTTTAGCTCCGACGTTTCTAAGGCTTAAAATTTTAATATTCCTCGTATGCTTTTGTCTGTTTGAACAACGATTATTATCATGTACAGAAGTTAGAAATATACACGAGAGGATTACAAAAGTAGATTGGACTTGAAATCTAGTCAGTCTAAGATGGACAAAAATATTTACTCCTATTGCAAATCCGAGAGTGAGATAAGACTTTTACATCGGCATCTAAAGTGTGTTTCCTAAGCAATTTTGTGTCAAAGCCAACACGATTCTGATAAATTTCAAATGATCGAAAAGGTGGTTTGGGTTACAACGTCGAAGCATTTTTTCTTCAAGGGAGGAAAATTGGAGTTATCTGAGTACGAGATTTTGCTTTCCATATTTTTCGGGTAATCCAAGAGACCACACCATTTGAACACTGAAGACCAAAGATTGCAAGACATGAAATAGTCAATGAAGAGATGAGGAGTTGTTTTTAAAGCCGGCCTCATCACGCGGTCAACTTCCATCTAGTAGAAAGCCTATGTTTGCCTAATCGCCACATGAAACATTAAATTTGAATAGCAAAATTTTATTTCCCCTGATCATTTTGATTGAAAATAAAACACTGATCTTGTCAATGGATTTTCTCATGACAGCTACCAAGTAGATGATTGAATTGTCGTCTGTCGAGCAAGCAAATCCATTTGGCAGGAGAAGGAATGAGGGTAACGTTTTGAAGTGAGGTGAGTATGTTCATTTAAAGGAGAGTTTTTAACATTTTTTAGCCCATTTTCAGTGACCTGCGCCATGGCCCAATTAAACAGTAGCAGCCCGTTCAGTAAACCAATTCTCTCATTTACTTTGCATGTTTCGAGGCAGCCCGTTCAGTAAACCAATTCTCTCATTTACTTTGCATGTTTCGAGCCTTTGTAATGCTCGAGCTCGAATCACGAGGTATTTTTTAAGGCTTGGGTTCGGCTTGTTTATGAGATAAATTTAGTTATTCAGTTTTCAAAATGTCAAAATGTAAAAAATGTGTTTATGATGTTATTTTAATTCATGTATATCAAATAGAGTAAAGTAACTCGATCATTCAACGCAAAACTATATAATTATAATATACTTATATATGTAAAAGGTCGTTTAGGCTTGAGAGTATACTCGAGCTCGAAGTTTGAAGATCGAGCTCGTTTATCAAACGAGCCTCGTGTTAAGATCGAGCTCAAGCTCGAGCTCATTAATTTCAGGATTGAGTCGAGCTATTAGCGAGCCAAGCTCTAGTGGTTCGGCTCATGCAATTTCTTGAACAAACAGAATCTTACCATAAATAATTCCAGAAGCAAAATGTTGAGCCACCCATATCTTTCTTGAGAAAATGGTTATTAAATCAAGGGTATGAGAAAAGCTACTCGTATAATACCCGAGTTTATGTTTTGCACTAATGAGGTGATATCTATTATCTAAAGAAAGAAGGAGAAGATCCTAGCCATACAACCTGCTTTCATCCAACGATTTGGATAACTTGCTTTCATCCAACGGCTTGGATGAAAGCATAAAATAACAACTAAAGACAAAAATGTAATTTCAACTCATTTAATATAAAAACCCATTTTCACATTTTTTTAAAACAAGTTGAAGAAAAAAGACTACAAAAATCAAATTGGATAACTAATATGAGACGGAGAGAGTATCATTTATGTCTCAGATATGGTAAATGTAATTCAAAGAGAAATCGGTAGTTAAGCACTACCCGATTAATCTCCCTCATACTAGCTTGTAAACCGATAGTAGCTACATAATATATCCCATAGTTGTCAGGACTCGATCCTGATTTTAGGGTCTTACGATTTTACGATACTACAAAGCAAAAATGATCCGGATTCTATATAGGATTTTTGCAAGCTTAAGATCTTATAGGATCCTGATCTTTGTTGGCCTATTGAAACGGATCTATGGTCTTAACGTTAATCACAAATATACCAAAGTAAAAGCAGGGATTAATGAAACTGTAAATGTGTTTATATTAATCTTGTCATCATCTTTCTTACATAAAAGTTCATAGTATATATACTAAATCAAAAGGTAAATGTGAACCGTTGTGTTGGTTCAGGGATATGGCAGTTATATCATGATTGTCATATAACCGTTTGTAACTGCTTCAGTTGACTTTTAAAGTCTGACTTTGTTTGGTTGACTTTCGTTGACCGGGTCGTAGTGGGTTGTGATGGGTCAATATGGGTCGATTGGTGATTAACCCAATATTCTCCCCCTTAATCACAATCGTCTTGTTGCAGATCTTTGACTCCAATTAGTTGTCTCATTGTGAGGAATCTGATCTTCGGTAATGCCTTTGTCAGTATGTCAGCCTTCTGAAATTCTCCACTTATGAATTCGACTTGTAGATCTTCTCTTTCGACGCATTCTCTTATAAAGTGGTATTTCATATCAATGTGCTTACTTCTTCCGTGAAATACGGGATTCTTCATTAGTTCGATGGCTGACTTATTGTCGACCAGTATTGCAACCTTTTCTTCTTGCGTTTGTGTAAGCTTGCTAAGTAATCTCTTTAACCATAATGCTTGTGTTGCTACTGCTGTTGCTGCAATGAATTCGGATTCACATGATGATAGAGCTACCGTGGCTTGCTTTGGTGTACTCCAGCTGATTGGTGATTCACCGTAGTAGAAGATAATTCCAGTAGTGCCTTTGCCTTCTTGAGTGTTGACTCTGTAGCTGCTGTCACTATAACCTTGTATTTGGTTTCCTCCGTTGTGCTTGTTGGTGATTCCATAGTCTTTTGTTCCTTTAACATAGCGTAGTACTTGCCTTATAGCTTTCATGTGTTGTTCCTTCGGTTCTTGCATAAAAAGACTAAATAATCCAACGGAATAACTTAAGTCGGGTCTTGTATGTAGCAAATATCGTAAGCATCCAATCAAGCTTCTATATTCAGTTGAGTTGACCGTTGTTGCTTCAATGTTCTTTGTTAGTCTTGTTCCTGGATCCATAGGTATTAAAGTTTCGTTGCAGTCTAGCATTCCAACTTCCTTTAGGATCTTGCTTGCATAGGCGGATTGCTTTATTGATATGTCACCTCCAGTTTGTGTGACTTCAATTCCTAAGTAGTAGGATAGTAATCCTAGGTCACTCATCTCGAATTTCTCTTCCATTTGAGCTTTGAAATTGTCTATATCTTTCTTTGGTGTGCTAGTGATGATTAAATCATTCACATAGACTCCTACTAGAAGTATTGAGTCTTTCAATTTCTTCGTGTAGACAGCTTGTTCCAAAGCGCACTTCTTGAAATCTAAGGACTTCAAGGTATTGTCTAATTTTATGTTCCATGCACGTGGTGCTTGTCTTAAACCGTATAGAGCTTTTATCAGTCTGTAGATTTTTCCATTATATTTTATAAATCCTTCGAGTTGTGTAACATACACTTCTTCTTTTAAGTCTCCATGCAGAAATGCAGATTTGACGTCTAGGTGATGTACTTCCCATTTGTTATTAGCAGCTATGGCTAATAGTAATCGGACTGTTTCCATTCTTGCTACAGGTGCAAAGACTTCTTCAAAGTCTATGACATGCTCTTGTACGTAGCCTTTTGCTACTAGTCTTGCTTTATGCTTGACTATATTTTCATTAGCATCTTTCTTGGTCTTGAATACCCACTTTAATCCAATGGCTTTATGTCCTTTTGGTAGAGTGGTTAGTTCCTATGTATTATTCCTATTAATGGAATCTAATTCGACCTTCATTGCTTCAATCCATTTTAGATCGTTCGATGCTTCCTTGTAATTCTTAGGTTCATCTTCAGCCAGTAATAAATGCTCGAGTAAAACTTCCTCGGTGTTATCATATATATCATTCAACGTTCTAAAACCTTGTAATTGTGTATGATCAAAGTCTGGATGTAAATTCCGGGTTGTAGTTGAGTTACTTTGATTGGTTGAATGTCTTGAGGTAGTTGGTGTAAATTGAGTATTTATTCGCGATGAAATTGTATATGGTGTGCGAAGTGTTTGTAATTGTGAGGGTGAGTCTGTTGTTGATGTTGCATATTCATCATCATCATTTGCAGGGATGTCGTTGTCTTCTTCATCTTGTTTGTGATTGTGAGGGTGAGTCAAACCATTCTGGTTCATCATTGGTGTGTTCACTCAGGTAATCCTTCCAATCCCATGTTTCATCCTCTTTAAACTTCATATCTCTACTAACACATATCCTTTGTGTTGTTGGATCAAACAGTCTGTAAGCTTTTGATCCTTGTTCGCTTCCTAAGTATACCATTTTGTTGCTTCTATCATCTAACTTTGTCAGATGTTGTGATGGTACCTTTGCATATGCTATGCAGCCAAAAACTCTTAAAGTTTCTAAATTTGGCTTTCTTTTCTTGATTGCTTCATATGGAGTGATGTCTTCTAAGGCTCTTGTAGGAACGCTGTTTAGAATGCATATAGCGTGTCTAACAGCTTCAGCCCAAAAATTTTGTGGCATGATGGTTGCTTTCATCATGCATATCGTTGTAGACATAGTTGTCCTATTCTTTCGTTCAACTACTCCATTTTGTTGTGGTGATTAAGGTGCGTGTTAATACAAATATCGTCATTAAACGTTATTTATATTTTTGATCTTTACCTAAGTTTTGTTAACGACAAAAGTAAATTTAATTTTCATAAAGCTTAAAGCTTGTCAAGTTTAATAGATATTAAAACAAGCTTTTTCAAACAAATATCTTCATCATTTAAGCATTTACATTGTGACTAATCATATCTTAATACGAGTCTAAGCATAATGTATGATAGTAGTTTTTAGAATGTTTTAGTTTCTTAATAACTAAACATTACTTATGTATTTGAATATTTCTAAAAATAGAAAAACAACACATGACATCATGTGATGCATCATGAAAATCATTGGAAGATTTCATTAGATATTTTGCGTAGACATATCTTACACAATCTTACATAGATATGGTTGACTTTGGCAAGATCTTGACATCTTTCTGTCAGACCCCGGCGGCACCAAAATATATAACGGACGGAACCCTTTCAAGGGGTCCGCCGTCTGTGGTGCCTGCTGATGGTTTTGGCTATAAATAGCAAAGCCAAACCAAGTAGTTTTTCATCCCTTTCTATCATACTATCTTACATATATTCTCTCTAACCTTTCTAACTCAGTTTCATATCATATTAGTGATCTCTTTTGTAGCAAAGAAGATCAAGTCACATTCAAGCTTCAAACGAGAAGTTGGAAGTCTTGTTTGTTTAGTGTTGTATGATCTTGTGTTGATTCATACTTCATTGTTGTATTAAACCATCATAATCTTGTGAGTGTGAGTGGTTAGTATTTTAGTCCTCAAAATACATTGTGTGTGGGAGTGGTTGTACCCTTGGAAAGAACTCGACATCTAGCTTAGTGTCGGAAATAGTGTAAGCGAAGTGTAAAGGTTTCTCTGCCGGTGAAAGGAGCTTGTTGACTAGTGAAGTTAAACTCTCGAGTGTGAGACTCGGGGAGTGGAGTAGGGCAAGGAAAAAGAGTCCTTGTAGACCGAACCACTATAAACAACTTGTTGTGGTTTGATCATTTCTTCCTTATTTACTCTTTACATATTGCTTGCATATTTCATTAACATATCTAAGATCAATATCAATTGATCTTTCAATAAGTTTCAAAACAAAGTTTTTAATTGGTAAATTATTCAACCCCCTTCTAGTTTTCTACAATTGGTATCAGAGCCTCGTTGCTCAAGAATTTCTAAAATAATTTGTATTTTATAAACTTGAAACGATCCATGGATTCTGAAAACTTTAAAGAAGGGCAATCTATGCAAAGACCACCACTCTTTGAAACCAATGGATTTATCTATTGGAAAAACCATTTTGAAACATATGTAAAATCAAAAGATATAGATCTTTGGTTTGTTATTGTTAAAGGGGATTTTAGTTCTACAACAAAGGATATTTCTGTTGATGAACAAAAGAAATTAGTTGCTAAAAATAATGAAGCTAAAATGATGCTTTATAATGCTTTACCTAGAAAATAATATAAAAGAATTTTTATATATGAAACCGCCAAAGATATTTGGGAATCTTTGATTGTTACACATCAAGGTAATTCACAAGTCAAGGATAACAAAATTGATCTTCTTGTTCAACAATTTGTTATCCCTGAAGATGAAACCACTGATTGTGGCTTTGCTCGCTTTAATACTATTATTACATCACTTAAAGCACTTGATGAATCTTTTCGTAGTAAGAACTTTGTCAGTAAATTTCTTAGAGCACTCCATCCCAAATGGAAAGCTAAAGTGACCGCTATTGAAGAATCAAAAGATCTCTAAAAAATGTCACTAGACGAGCTAATCGGTAACCTCAAAGTACACGAAATGGTGATGGAAAAAGATTTGGAGATCATCAAAGGAAGAAGGGAGAAGATCAAATCTGTTGCTCTAAAAGCAAAGGCGGAATCAAGTGATGATGACGAATCTTGCTCCGGTAGTGAAGATGAGGAGTATGCCATGGACGTTAGAGACTTTAAGAAGTTCTTTAGAAGAAGAGGAAAGTTTGTAAGACAACCTCGAGAAGAAAAGAAGCCATTCCGAAAAGATCAGGATGACAAAAAGGATAAAGGTGAAAGAAAGTGTTTTAGATGTGGTGATGCAAGTCATCTCATAGGAGAATGTCCCAAGCCACCTAAAAGCAAAACTCAACGAGCTTTTGTAAGTGGTGCTTGGAGTGATAGTGAAGACGATGAAGAATCAAGCAAGGAAGAGATCGCTCTAATGGCACATGAGTCAAACGATGTACTTTCCGACTCTTCTTATTCTTCTATTGATGATGACACTTTGCAAAAACAATATAATCAATTGTGTGATCTAAGTCTAAAAATCATAACTAAAAATAAATTTTTAAAAACCAAAAAGGAATTTTTGGAAAATGAAGTTTATGAGTTAAAAGAAAAAGCAAAACGACTTGAAAAAGGAAAAGCAAATGACGATGGTTGTAAATCATGTCAAGAGCTTAATCTTGAAATAGAAAAACTAAAGCTTACACAAGATGTTCTAATCGAACATAATTCTAAATTTAAAAGGTTTAACAAAAACATCGCCCTTGCCGATGAAATACTTAAAATCCATAAAACACCAGGAGACATGAATGGGATAGGATTTAATGAGGTATTAATTCCAAAGAGTCAAAACAAAACGACCGAAAAGGAAGAACAATCTGTCAAAACTGCTGCAGTACAGCACGGACCAGACGGAACCAAAATAAGGGTTCCGTCCGTTGAACAAAATGGTGCCGTGGGTACTTCAACAGGACAGGATGTTTATAATATGGACCGTACTGAATTTGTCAAAGTAACAAAGAAAACCAAGGATAGTGTTAAACTAAAACCAACTGTTACATCAGGAATAGGACTTGCTAAAAATGAATTTAGATAAAAAAAACTACTCAAAAACGATATAAAACACCTTTTGCCAAACGCCCCTTTCCTAAGAGCAACCACAACGTACAACCCAACTACCAACACAACGGTTGGAATCAAAACTTTCCTAGACCATATCAAACTCCAGATTACATGTCATGGAACTCTTACCCATCGTTTCCATACATGAATCAAATAAATGGTATGTTTAACCCAAACGGACCCATGAGATATTGGGGACCAAATGCTTGAGTTATTTGCTTCTTAGGTATGCTTGAAAGTTGGATTAGAACCTGATGAATGGATAAAAGATAGTGGATGCTCACGGCACATGACGGGCAACAAAAGTCTCTTCTCATCATACCAAGAGTATGACGGAGGTAGAGATGGCAAAAAACTCTGAACCCGACGGAGAATCCGATACCCGAACCCTATTTGACCGGGTAATCCTCGAGTTGACCGGGTATGGGGATGGGGGCGGGGAATCCCCGATATTGAAAAGCGGGTATGGAGGCGGGTATGGTAATACCCTCGGATCCCCGAACCCGGCCCCGTACCCGTCCCCGAATATAGTTTCTGTACAAAATAATTTATATATGTATATAATATTCTTGTCATTTAATTAGTTATTATCCTCTAAAAATACCTTCCTGAAATTTTAGAAACAAAAGTTGTAACCGACTGATTTCTGAATCTCCTAAAAGAATAAAAGATCTTCATTCTTATTTACACAGTGAAACGAAATTCAGACCTATAAATTATAATCCTATGCGTCTTAATTTCTACATCATTAGCTACACCATTCCTGGCTTTTTGCGCATCATTCCACCATGGTCATGGGTTATCAAGGTAAACATTGTGTAGGAACTTAATAGCATTGTTTATAATTTGAAAGTTGTAATAGATAATTAATGTTTGTGACTTCAATCTGTGGTGATGGTAGTTAAGAAAACATGTTCTTTGGTATACCTTTATATGATTAGTAATTAGTGTCATTTTCATGTTCTTTTGCTGTCATTATCATGTTCTTTGTTGTTTGGTAACAAAGTCAGTGTGCTTGAGTTCGTTAAGTGGGTTGCTTCATGCTTGATTCCCGTAGCTTGATGGTAGTTAAAGGCCGTCATTATTTACCTTTGCAACCTGGATAAGAAACATTAGTTTTGGGTGTTTGGACGTGTGTTTTGAAACCGGTTAAACAAGAAGACCAAAGGATGTATTGTCTAAATTTCAAAGTCCTAGCTTATGTTCAGATCTTTAGCCAATATATAGTTGTTCTACTTAGTGAACTACACACAGATTTGTACCTTTTTTTCTTTCTAATTTTCAACTTTGTAAAAGAATAAATCATTAATACATTATCTATTAATCTGTTTTTGCTTATTGTGAATTTAGGAGCTTATTTATTAGCTTATTTAGAGCCTTAAATACCACCCCATATGCCCTTTAGGACTGTTTTTAAGTGCAGCAGCAGTAGGTCCTTTAGATCCCTTTTGTTTTGATTATCTAGCTTATTTGTAGCTTAAATTAGTTTTCCCTAATACTTATCAGTTAATTAGATTATTATTCATTATTTAGCTTATATACTGATTTATTTTACTTATATTTCTTATCAGAAGACCATTCCACTCAAGTGCAAGAAACACCAAACGTTTCTCCAAACTTACCCGAAGATGTTGTTAATCTTGAAGAAACAGTTAACGCTAAAAAGCCGTCAAATAAAAGACAAAGAAGTCCAGTTTGGGAACATTTTGAGCGAATGATAGTGAATGGACAAATAAAGGCAAAGTGTAACTACTGCAAAAAGTTACTTGGAGGTGATCCAAAAAATGGTTCCACACACTTGAAAGATCACATGGGAGTGTGTAAAGCTAGGAAACAACCAGATATTCGTCAACGGATTTTGGCAGGCAACTCGAAGTCAGATTTGACTAATTATGTGTACAATGAGAAGGATGGAAGGAAAGCACTTGCTAAGATGGTTATTCTACATGAGTATCCACTTTCAATGGTTGATCACACCGGCTTTAAGAGTTTTACAAGAACCATCCAACCACTCTTCAATTGTCCTTCTCGCAATACATTGAAGAGTGACGTTATCAAGCTGTATGGAGAACAAAAAAACCAGGTTATTAAAGATATTGAGAATAATAATAGTAGGGTTGCCATTACAATTGATATGTGGACGTCTAGCAACCAAAAGAAAGGCTTTATGGCTATCACGGGTCATTTCATTGATAATAACTGGATACTACGAAGAAAAATCTTAAGGTATGAATTGTTATTTTGTAACTCTATATTATATAATGTTAAGCTTTTTTTACAAGTCCATTACATCGATAGTTATTGGTTGCTTGATCCAGGTTTCTGTATGTACCTTGCCCCCATACAAGTGAGGTTCTTACAAATGTGTTAATGGATGCTCTCATGGAATGGAATGTGGATACAAAATTATCCACCATCACTGTTGATAACTGCACAACAAATGATTCGTTGATTGGTAAGATTAAAGATAATTTGTAGTTAAATAAGTTAATACATGATGCCTCTCATATTCACATGCGGTGTAGTGCACATATTCTGAATTTGATTGTGAAAATTGGGCTAAGTGTCATTAAGGTTGCAATAGAAAATATACGTGAAAGTGTCTCTTATTGGACAGTAACCGCTAAGAGAGTTGAGAAGTTTGAGGAGACTTGTAAGCAACTTAAAGTAACATTTTCCAAGAAATTAGGTTTGGATTGCCAAACCAGATGGAATGCCACTTATTTGATGCTTAAAACTGCTTTGATGTACAAAGATGTCTTTGCTCGTTTAAAACAACGTGAATCTCAATATAAGACTTTGCCTAGTCCAATGGAGTGGAAAAATGCTCGCGTGATATGTGATAAGCTTGAAATGTTTTACGAGGTGACTGCTATATTTTCTGGAACAAGGTACCCAACGGCTAATCTGTACTTCACTAAAATTAGTGAAATCAGGCTGAAATTGTCTGAGTGGCTTTTATCTCCTAATAATGTTGTTAGCAATATGGCATCACAAATGGTTGAAAAGTTCAATGACTATTGGGGTGACATTCATGAGTTAATGGGTGTTGCTGCTATTTTTGATCCAAGAAACAAGATGGAAATGGTTAGATTTTACTTTGAACTTATATATCCAGGAGATAGTGAGGGTCGAATTCTTGAAATTGAAGATCTGTGTAAACAGTTGGTTAAGGAATACCAATTAAAGACTTCCCAAGGTGCATAAAGGGTTCAAGATAATATAGGGTCGAGTTCTACAAGTTCAATGGAGGTTGACGAGAATTTGTCTGCTTGGGAAAAACATATTTTGAGTAAGAATAACATTCCTCAATCTGCTGTGAAAACGGAATTTGAGCGTTATCTAGATGAAGGACTTGAACCGCGATCTCAAGACTTTGATATATTGTTATGGTGGAAGCTAAGAGCGGCTAAGTATCATGTTTTACAAGCCATTGCTAGAGATATATTGGCTATCCCTGTTTCTACTGTTGCATCTGAATCCACATTTAGTGCTAGTGGGAGATTGATTAGTCCACATCGAAGCCGAATTCGTCCCAATACAATAGAAGCTTTAATGTGTGCACAAAGTTGGTTGTGGGAAATCGTTAATACTAGTAAGCATGTTTATTCAACTATCAAGTACTTAATTAAGGTTTTATCTGTTATCTAATAAATGTTTTTTGTTTATATAAGATGAAGGTAAAGCATTTACATCAGATAACCATGCAAGCATTTTTGATGATCATGATACAGATACTGAAGGTAAGTATGCACCCATTTTGGTCAATTGATTTGATCTTTTATAACATGGTACTGATCACAAGTATCGTTTTTTGTTATCTTTCTAGGCTAATAATTAAATCATCGAGGATACAAATATGCTTGTTTGGAACCTAAATGGTATAAATTCTGCACTTCACTCTCTCTATAATTCAGCACTCATTTTCATTTGTATGCTATTAAACCGTGTTTGAACTAACACTATTGTTTTTTTCTTCATGCAGTTTTTTTGTTTTAGTTCATGTTGGTGAAATAATAATCTGGACTTATCGAGTGTCAATAAATCATGCGGGATTTTTAACCTGTTGAAGACATTAGCCACATGTGCTCATGTTATTGGTTGCTTTTCCTTTGGCATGTTGAATTATTTTGAGTTTTGTTTCCAGTATTAGACTTGTATTCATACTTTGGGTTCGTACTTATGATAAGTCATACTTTTTGTTATGATTTGTGTCGAATGTTTGAATTTAATTTAATAAATGAATTTTGTTTGATGTTAGCATGGTTGCACCGCTAGAAATATGTTATATATGTTAACTTTGTATAGGGGAAAAATCCCCGATTCCCCATTGGGGATCCCCGTTTCCCGTTGGGAACGGGGATGGGGACTTAATTGTGACCCCCGACGGGGATGGGGATGGCTATTGAACTTCAGGGATGGGGATGGGGATGGTATTAACCATTCCCCGCATACCCGGCCCCGTTTCCATCTCTAGACGGAGGTAATGTCACGTTTGGTAGCAATCTCAAAAGCAAAATCATTGGCAAAGGTACGATCGGTCATAACTCCCTAACTATTGAAAATGTTGCTCATGTAGATAGGTTAGGATTTAATCTACTTAGTATTAGCCAATTATGTGATAAAAAGTATAAAGTACTATTTGATGAAAAATGGTAGTAAAACACTAAAAGATGGTATCACCATGGCTAAAGGAGTTAGGAAAAATAACATATACGTCATAAAAATAGATAAAACATCTAATGACAAACTTTGCCTAACAACGTTAGATGATAGCTCATCTCTTTAGCATAGACGCTTAGGTCACGCTAATATGAGACTTATACAAAACATATCTTCAAAAGAGCTAGTTAGGAATTTACCAAAACTAAAATATGACCAACACTTTTGCGACGCTTGCAAAATTGGTAAACAAACCCATAGTAGTCATAAATCTAAAAATATGGTGTCCACATCTAAGTGTCTAGAATTATTGCATATGGACTTGTTTGGTCCATCCGCTATAAGAAGCTACGGAGGCAACTTATACACTTTGGTCATAGTAGATGATTACTCAAGGTTTACTTGGACGTTATTTTTGAAAACTAAAAATGAAGCTTTTGATAAATTTGAAATTCTTAGCAAGAAAATTCAAAATCAACTAGGCGTTAAAATTGTGTCTATCCGAACGGATCATGGTCGTGAATTTGACAACGAAACTCAATTTGGAAACATTTGTGATACAAATGGTATAACACATAACTTTTCGGCTCCACGAAACTCAATTTGGAAACATTTGTGATACAAATGGAAACTCAATTTGCTTAATGAACAAAACATTCCTCAAAAGTTTTGGTGTAACGCGGTTAACACTTCTACATATATTTTAAATAGAGTCTTAATTCGTCCTTTCCTAAACAAAACACCATATGAGCTTTATAAAGGTAAAAAGCCAACTTTAGGATATTTTAGAGTTTTTGGTTGTAAATGCTTTATTCTTAATACTAAAGATTATCTCACCAAGTTTGACACAAAGTTTTATGAAGGTGTATTTCTTGGTTATTCTCAAACTAGTAAAGCTTACATTGTCCTAAACAAAGAAACAATGATAGTCGAGGAATCGTTGAACATAACATTCGACGAAAGTCCACCTCCCTCTAAGACATCACCTTTGGTAGATGATGACTTAGTTGAAAGTCAAATGATAGAAAGTCAAGAAATAATTAATAATAACAAGGAAGATGAACCATTAAATAAAGAGATTGTAAACATCAAAGAATCTAAAAGTCATCCTTTAGACAAGGTCATAGGACAACTTAATCAAAGAACCTTAAGGTCACAAGCCCAAAATCAAAGTAATTATTTTTGTTTTGTATCCACCATTGAACTGAAAAACATAAATGAAGCAATAAAAGATGAATCATGGGTAATTGCCATGCAAGAAGAGTTAAACCAATTCGTTAGAAATGATGTTTGGAAATTAGTTCCAAAACCTAAAGATCAAACTATAATTGGAACGAAATGGGTTTTTCGAAATAAAATGGATGAAAATGGTGTAGTATCTAGAAACAAAGCTAGGCTTGTTGCACAAGGTTATAATCAACAAGAGGGGATTGACTATGATGAAACTTATGCACCGGTAGCTAGACTCGAATCTATTAGAATATTACTTGCTTATGCATGTGCTTATGACTTTAAATTATTTCAAATGGATGTTAAAAGTGCTTTTCTTAATGGGTTTATTAACGAAGAAGTGTATGTTGCTCAACCTCCCGGTTTTACCGACTTTGAGAAACCACATCATGTCTTCAAACTCAAGAAAGCATTTGTTGTTCCCCGTTCACTATCGTTTAAAACAGCTTAAGTTTATAAAACAAGTTAATAGTGAACTATGACTGAAATTAATATAAGAAAAGCACACTAAGTAATTTTCAACATCATATTCTTATTAGAAATAAATCCACAAAGAATACGTTACCCAAGTACTTGCGGAATAGTACTTGGGATTGAAATGACAAAGTTGGGTGACTCCTCTCTAAGCTCAGGCTAAGTCTGAGCACAACTCTTAGAGCTCACTGAGCTATCTCAGGAACTAAGTTGTATTTGGAGGAGTGAAAAGAGGGCTTGCGTGTATGTGTGTTTTTTACAATTCACAAGCTTAACCTTTTTCACTTCATCTCTTATGTTATTTATACATGTATGATATTTGACTCTTTCCTAAGTGACAAACTGACATCATGCAGAAGACAAAATACTGATGTATTTTGTCTCTGTTTACAAAGACTATTCTAGGTAAGAGACAAGACTACTTTCCTAAGTTCAGTAATGACACTGAGCCTGATCTTTTGCCATTCAGGGAAAGTTGACTTTGGTTGATAAGGACTTCGTCTTATCTGATTCAACCTTTCCCGCCTTGTCCCGCTCAATTTACAATTCACAAGCTTAACCTTTTTCACTTCATCTCTTATGTTATTTATACATGTATGATATTTGACTCTTTCCTAAGTGACAAACTGACATCATGCAGAAGACAAAATACTGATGTATTTTGTCTCTGTTTACAAAGACTATTCTAGGTAAGAGACAAGACTACTTTCCTAAGTTCAGTAATGACACTGAGCCTGATCTTTTGCCATTCAGGGAAAGTTGACTTTGGTTGATAAGGACTTCGTCTTATCTGATTCAACCTTTCCCGCCTTGTCCCGCTCTTTCTTCAGTCTTTACATCCTTCAGTCTTCAACTTCAGTTTGTCTTCAGTGTAAGAAGTTGGAGAGGAATCTTAGGGATTCAGTGAGTTATTGTCATCACTCACTGAATCCATCATCTTCTTCTTGACTCAGTCTTCACCCTTTAAGTTCTGCCTTACTGAGTGGAGAGACTTCTTCTTTGCCTCTTACTGAGTATCCTGAAGACGACTCACTGAGAGACTATGCACTCAGTGACCTGTTTGTGTTAACGGATTAAACACTTGGGCTATTTTCTATTCAAATCCTAGATTAAGGGGTTTGGGTATTTACTGAACCCAACAGTCTCCCCCTATTTGGATATACAAATAGCCTAAGTGGTTGATCAGTGTAAGTGAGCAAGAGGCTTCTTCTTACACTGAATGTACTAATGAATACAATAAGGAACACTGAGTAAATGAATAAAACATACATCGTTTATTGATCAGATTACATAGTTCCTATCACTAGTACAAAAGATAAAACAAAATGATGTCAATCCAGATGGATTCCCAATGCTTCAAGCTTGACCTTTTTGGTGATGAGTGTTTCTCTTTCAGGATGGTCTCTTATCTTGGCATTCAGGTCTTGGCAGAACCTGATGTTTGCTGGGGTTTGAATTTGAGAGGCCATTGGTATGTAGCTCAACATTGCAGCAACACCAGCCTGATCAATATCACTCCATCTTTGAAAAGTAGGGTTTCCATAGACATCAATGTGGAATAGCCCTCTTTCAGGCTTCTCAATCACTAGACAGTTCACAAATTTAACCCCTTCAGGCAGCTCCCTGTTACACTCCAGTCCAGGCACTTTAATCTCAGGTTGGAACTCAACTCTCTTCCTTTTGCCAGTGGATGATTGTGGTTGAGATCCTTGAGGTGCAGTTAAGGAGGCCTGAATTCCCAGTTGGGCTGGACAATCTCTCAGTCTTTCATATCTTTTACTGAGCATTTTCATCAGGTCCTTAACCACCGCATTCTTCTTCTTTTCAATGATTGGACCAAGCTCATCAAGTTCAGTGATCCCAAAGTCAGTGAATTTGAGGGGATCATGGACCTCGAAGTGTCTTTTATCAACCCCTCTATAGACGTTCATGGCCAGTGGTTTGGTATTGGGGATGATTCTGACATCTGTGATTTTTTCAGGAGGCCTTCGGCTTGTCATTGTCCAGTTGTACTCCTCAATTCTGCTTTGCCTGAGAGCTTCAGTTTTCTTCTTCTTTTCTTCCAGCTGCTTTTTCATTGCAGCCATCTGAGCCGCCTGAGCCTCCTTGAACTTTTGCCCTGCCTGACCCTTTTGAAGTTTGCTTGGATCTAATCCCATGTTCTCAGCTTCTTCGGCGACAACCTTTTCCAGTGCTTTTCTGTTCCTTTTCTCTTCCTCAGCTTGTTTCAACCTTTTTTCTTCTTTAGTAAGGTGTTTACTCAGCTGTTCTTGTGTGAGCAGGTATTCAGTGTCGCCGATTTTATAGGGAATCTTCTCAGGCTCAGAAGTTGCCATCTTGCCTTTTCCTTTGTCCTGGCCTGTGGAAGATGAAGTTGCTACCAGGGGTGGTGGTGTTGTTGTTATTGGAGTGATTACTGTCAGTGTTGTTGTTGTTGATGTTGTTGGTGGGATTGATGAGATCGGTGTTGCTGAGACTGGTGGGGATGATGAGATTTGAGCCACTGATGCTGTTGGTGTTGGCTCCCCCTCAGTGTGAGAAGGAGTTTCTTCAGCAATATTCTCCCCCTCAACTGTTGCCGGAGCCTCAGTGAGGGCAAGAGTTGGAGTGGGTACTGAAGGGGGCTGAGCAGCTTGACCCTTGAAGGCCTGATAAATTTCTGAGATCATAGCCTTGATGTCTGAAGTGTCAGATTGAATACTAGTGACTTTAGTTTCCAAATTAGCCTGAGAAACCTCCAGGGCTGTCATTCTGGGCCCAAGATTCCAGGCCAGAGATGAGGATGCCTGAGCCAAAGTAGTCACCTGCGTATTTATAGAGTCCAATGTAGCTTGAAGAGACTGGACTGAGGATGGAAGACCCTGAACATTTGCAGACTTGAGCATATTGAGCAGTTCAGTGAGGTTTGAGGATTGTTTCAAGTGCTCCTCAGTAGCCTCCAGCACTTTAGAGTTGAGTGCTGGGTCTTCTTTGACAAACTCCCTGATTTCATCTATCGTGGTACCTACACCCTGAAGATGCCTGAGGAATTTAGCCATGTTTTCATCCAGTCGGTGAATGTTGTCATACATCAGATCCCTATGCTCATGAACATTTTCATCAAAGCCATGTACCTCAGCCTTTAGATCAGCATAACTTGCAGCAGCCTCAGTGTGTTGCTCCCACAATGTGTCAGTGACCCCAGAATATAACCTTCTTGAAGCTTTGGTGATCCACTGAACTAGCTGTCTTTCAGTGAGTGGGAGAACATTATCAAATCTTTCAAATTCATCAGTGGATGAAGAGGAGTCATTATTGTCAGGCTTGACTGGTGATTCAGTATGCTCCTGTGGATCAGGCTGAGGCTCTTGTTCAGCTTGAACCTCAGCGTCCATATCTTCTCCAGCTGATAAGATTTCATCATCAGTCTCAGCAAGCTCATCTTCAGAGAATAATATCCCAGTGACATCAGCAACAGTTAACCAGGGGTTGGTGTTGGGTTCCATATCAGCGGGTGGTATGTTTCCCTCTGAGTCTTTGTCCCCCATGGACCCCTCGGACACTGGTGGGCATTTCCCAGTGTCTTCGCTGGAGTCAGGATTGGTTGTGGGTTCCGTATCAGCGGGTTGTTCCTTTCCCTCCGAGTCTTTGTCCCCCAGTGACCCCTGAGACACTGGTGGGCGTTTCCCAGTGCCTTTAGCAGAGTCAGTGATAGTTGTATCCCTATCAGCAGGTTGTTTGATTCCCTCTGAGTCTTTGGGAGAGATCAGTGTGCCCTCAGACAAAGGCTTGGATTTGCTAATGTCATCACTGGGCGTAGTGGAAGGCGCTCCCCTACCAGCGGGTTGTTTGTTTCCCTCTGGATCTTGGGGAGTAGTAGGTGTGACCAAGGGCACTGACTGTGATTTATCAGTGTCCTTCGTTGTCACTGGGGTGGTTGTTGCCTGGTCAGTGGGTGTCTTTTTGGTCTCGGGCTTTTTGTGCCTCTTGGGCTGTGCTCCTGAAGCCTCAGGGCCCTGAGACTTTGGTTTAGTCTTAGTCCCAGTCTGAGACTTCCCCTTTTTCTTTTTAGAAGCAGGGTTTGGAGACACTGATCCACTTTGATTGTTTACAGCAATCATGTGGGCCGTCAATTCAATGGGAGTGACAAGGGATGGGTCCTTTTGAAAATTTGATGGGCTCAGGATGCCAGGTAAATTTCCAAAATTTTCATCCTGAGTATAGTTTGAACCCAGTAACGATTGCAAAGCACATGAGACAAACCTAGGATACGAAACGTACTTCGTCCTAGTTTTGCTCTGTAGCTTCATTACGAGATCACTGTAAATGATCTCTCATATGTCGACAGTGACCCCATTCATCAAGCAGTATGCCATCATCAACTGAATAGAGTTAACTTGTTCAGTGGATTAGTGGTTCCCGCCGAGGACCTGAATCACAAAAGTGAAGAGGATCCTCCAAGCCACGGGGAATGAGCTTTTAGTGACTGGGGTCTTGTCCAAAAAAGTAGGATCTAAAACGATTTGTTTTAACCCATCCTTCACTGTGGAGGGTTCAGGATGGGCGACATAAGCACCTTTGTTATAATCTAACCCTGTTGATGTGCAAAACGTTTTGTAATCCAGGGTGTGTTGTTTTCCCCCATTTAGACTGAACCTGATGAGATACTCCCTAAGAGGTCTAAGGTTATTCTCATCAGTAGAAGGTGTCGGGTCAAAGGCTCTAGCTGTAGCCCAAAACTCCCTGAGGTAGTTTGGGTACACTACTGAGGGACATTTTACAAAGGCCGTTTTGAGTGGGCAGTTGAATAAGAATTTTATAATGTCTTTATAGGTTGGGACATTTTCAGGATATTCAAAATTTCCTATGACATTATTTGTTTTAAATTCAACGTTAGTAAGATCCCCTACCCACTGAGAAGCAAACTGGAGAGATTGTGTTCTAGCCATTTCCATATGAAATATTTTAGGGTTTTGAAAATTTTTGACTAGAATAATAAAAGTTGTTTTTTGATCTCTCAAGTTTGTGATGAAAAACTTTTTGTAAATGTTTACAAGAAGGGTTTTCCAAAAGAGGTTTTAAGAGTTTTTGAGCACACACAAATGTTTTTTGAATTTTAGAAATGATTTTGACAGAGTTTTGTTGCAGAAAAGATTTGTGTGTGTTTGTTTGTGTTGGAAGAGGGTATTTATAGAGTGATAAGAGGGGTGTTTTGTGCACAAATGGGAATATTAAGAGTTGGTTTTTGAAAGACGTTTGAATTTCCACATTTAATGCTACCATTCCATTACCCGCAGTAAAATCCCTTTTTTCAAGGGAACAGTTGCAGTGCACATTAAAAGTGCACTTTTGCAGAGATAAAATATCAATTTGATATTTTTTGTGAGAGGCATTAAATGCCAAGTGGGATGACAGTAAGACAAAGAGACATATATTCTTTTATTAAATTGGCATAGTTACCAACCTAGGACATTTAAGTAACTGATACTTAGATCATTTAGTTACTCATTCAATGCTCTTTGTCAAGTGTCAGGGACCCTGAATGAGTCTTACTTATTCAGTGAGAGGTTGGTTTTGGATGTTCAGGGAGGATGGACCATTTCAGAGAACTTACTGAGATTGGTTTTCAGATACTTGACTTTCAATGTCAAGCATTCCCAATTCAGCTTTCAGTCTCCTGAAGGTAGGTTCATCCAAAGGTTTGGTGAAGATATCAGCCAGTTGATATTCAGTAGGGATGAAATGAAGTTCTATGTCTCCTTTCATTATATGATCCCTGATGAAGTGATATCTGATATCAATGTGTTTGGTTCTTTGGTGGAGGACAGGGTTGTTGGAGATTGCAATAGCACAAGTGTTATCACAGAAGATGGGTACCATTTTGTAATGGATGTCATAGTCACTGAGTTGACTTTTCATCCATAATACATTGGCACAGCATCCTGCTGCAGCTACATATTCAGCTTCAGCTGAGGACATAGCCACTGATTGTTGCTTCTTTGCACTCCAACAAACAAGTTTTCCTCCAAGAAATTGACAGGACACTGAGGTACTTTTTCTGTCCATGTTGCAGCCAGCATAATCAGAATCAGAGTAACCCTTGAGATCAAACCCTGAGCATTTTGGATAATAGAGTCCAAGGTTTGGGGTTCCTTTCAGGTACCTGAGTATTCTTTTGGCTGCCGTGAGGTGAGATTCTTTGGGATTGGACTGATATCTTGCTATTAAACAGACTGAAAATTGTATGTCTGGTCTAGTAGCGGTTAGATACATCAGTGAGCCAACAATCCCTCTGAAATGAGTTTGATTGACTGATTTTCCAGTGAGATCAGGTCCAAGGTTGTTTGGTGGGACCATTGGTGTCTTCACTGAGGCACAATCAGATATCTCATATTTCTTCAAGAGATTTCTGGTGTATTTCTCTTGACTGATGGATATTCCTTTATCAGTTTGCCTGATTTGTAGTCCAAGAAAGTATGTGAGTTCTCCCATCATGCTCATCTCAAACTTCTTTGTCATCAGTTTTTCAAACTGTTTGCAAAGTTTGTAGTTTGTTGAGCCAAAGATGATATCATCAACATACACTTGGACTAGAATCTGTTAGGTCACTAGTTTTACAACACAAGCTTATATAGAAAGAGATAAGGCGATTGAACAAGTATCAAACACACACACAAACAATATAAGACACGGTTATGCGTAGGTGAGTGAATGAAGAGAAAACTTGAACAACCAACCCTCAAATGAGGGTTTACAATAGTTTATATAGGCAAGGAGCTAGGGCAACACTCCCTCTCCTTCCCTATTCCTTATTGGGCTTGGGCCTCAGCTTATGGGCCTTCTACATAAGCTGGACCTTAAACAAACATAAAGGCCAGAATAAAGCTACCTATTACATATGAAATATAAATACTTGAAATACTGTTTAGGAGTGATTCCAACAGAATCACATCCTGTTGAGTTCTATAGACAAACAGTGTGTTGTCTATCTTTCCTCTGACAAACTTGTTTTGTATCAGGAAGGCTAAGAGAGTCTCATACAATGCTCTGGAAGCTTGTTTAAGTCCATAAAGGGCTTTGTCAAGCTTGCAGACATAGTCAGGGAATTCACTACTCTCAAAGCCAGGAGGTTGCTGAACATACACATCTTCCTTGAGATCACCATTTAAGAATGCACTTTTAACATCCATTTGGTAGACCCTGAAGTTCATGTATGTTGCATATGCAAGGAAGATCCTGATGGCTTCCATTCTTGCAACAGGAGCAAATGTCTCATCATAGTCAATGCCTTCTTGTTGACTGTAACCTTTGGCTACAAGTCTGGCTTTGTTTTTAATGACAGTGCCGTTTTCATCAGTTTTGTTTCTGAAAACCCACTTCATTCCTATGACTACTACATCCTGAGGACATTTGATCAAGGTCATGACCTTGTTTTTATCAAACTGTTGCAGTTCTTTTTGCATAGCCTGAACCCAGCTTGGGTATTTTAGAGCCTCAGTGACACTTTTGGGTTCTATTTCTGATAGGTAATCAGCATATAGACATTAATTGGCTGAGGCTGCAGTTAAACTAGCAGCCATGCTTCTAGTGAGCATGCCCTCAGTGGGTTCACCAATGATGTTTACAAGCTCAATATCCTGAGTTCTTGTCCACTTACTTTGTGGTCTGGGATCTGAACTTAATGATGTCACTGGGTGATCAGATGTGAGTTCAGGTGCAAGAGTCACAGAATCATTTAGAACATCTATAGAGATGTCTTGTTCAGGGTGAGATTCATGAGATACAGGTTCCTGATCATTTGAATCAGTGTTTCCTATCCCAACAGGGACTAACTAATTATCAATGAGCTCACTGATGGTTGGTTAGGGTAGGTTGTGAGGTAAGACATAATATGAGATGTCAGCATCAGCTTGATATGAGGAATTGAATTCAGTGTTGTACTCATCAGAAGGACATCTTGATGAGTTATCAATTCCTATTTCCTCCACTGAGGTGTTGGTGAACCTGATGCTTTCAGTACTTTCATCAAAGGTGACATGAAAGGTTTCCTCAACTTGTTGTCTTCTTGTATTAAAAACCCTGAAGGCTTTGGAGATCAGTGAGTAGCCTAAGAAGTATCCATCATCAGCTTTTGCATCAAATTTGCCTAGATGATCCTTATGGTTATGAATGAACACAGGACATCCAAATACATGAAAATAGCTGATGTCAGGAAGTCTACCTTTGAAGATCTCATAAGGGGTTTTATTATGTCTTTTGACAATGATTGACCTGTTTTGAGTGTAACAGGCAGTTTTGACTGCTTCAGTCCAGAAATGCTTTGAGAGGGTTGATCCATTTAACATGGTTCTAGCAGCCTCAATGAGAGTTCTGTTTTTCCTTTCAGCAACCCCATTTTGTTCAGGGGTATATGGAGACGAGAAATTTTGAGAAATTCCTTTTTCATCACAGAAACTCTCAAGCTCTTGATTTCTGAACTCAATACCATTGTCAGTTCTGATTTGTTTAACAGTAATGTCATTCTGGTTTTCAATCTTCCTGATGAATGACATTATTGTATCAGCTGCCTGACTCTTTTTGGAAAGAGAGTATACCCAAGTGTATCTTGAGAACTCATTGATGAGTGTCTAAATACTCATCATTTTTGTACAAAATAAACTGCAAAATCATCTGAAAACACTCAGAAACACATCAAAATGATCAAAATATCACAAATCAGTGTTTTATGTGTTTTAAAAGCAAAAATATCAAAATCAGATGAAAAACATATCAAATTTACAAAAATTGCAGTTTCAGTCCCCCAAGTTTCAAAAATTGTCAAAAACAGTCCCTGAGCACATAATTTCAAAAGTAAAGTCACCAAAGGTCCTTTTAAAATCAAAAGTTGTCAAAATAAGTCCTTTGGTGAAAAATATACAAAGTTTGAGAAATTTACAAAAATGGTCCTTCAACTTTCAAAACTGGCAGAAATGGCCCCTGGAAAATTGCGAAATGGCAATTTTAGTCCTTATACTTTTGAAGGTTGTCACTTTTGGTCCTTGGAATAACTTTTCTGAATTGGCAGCCTAAACCCCTCAAGTTTCAGAATTTACAACTAGGTCCCTATAGTTTAAAACCTTTTAAATACCATTATGACCCCTTTCACCAATTCTGGCCCCTGTCATAATACCATTGTGAACCCCCCTTTATTATTACCACTTGCCTGAGGTCAAATGGTCAAACAAACAGGGCGCCAAAGTCTTCTCCATTCTCAACTGCTTCTGCTTCAACCTGCTACACCCATCCCCCCTCCTCCATTTTCACTCAAACCTGTTCCCCACTCCACAACTACCTTCCAAGCTTCATTTAATGCTCCCCCCCTCCTCACTCAACCCCCATTTTGGCAGTTAACCATTTTGGCGCCAAAAACCATTTGAATGGTTGAGATCAGTTCTAGGGCATCCAATGGCCAGAAAATTATGGGAATGAATCAGAGATGAAAGAGAAAGACATTGGATTATAAAAAGCAGCATTTGGAGGCAAAAGGGAGAGTCTTGTAATTTTTATTTTATTTCTTATGTCGTTTTTAATGTTAAGTCTTTCAATTCAGTGAAAACTTGTAACCTTTTGTTAAATTATGTTAAATTAAAGTATTTAAGTGTATTAAAACTCAATTCAAGCACCATTTTCAGTTTAATGTTATAATCATCTGTTCATGTCTACTGTTGAAATTTTATAAGTATAACTTTTGTTTACAAGCTTCAAAAGCTCATGTCTCAGTGTTAATAAGCTTATATAAGCTTAACATAGCTTTTTACAAGCTCCACTTCAAGTTTACACTCATTTTGACATTTGGTCAACAAAAGTCAAACAAGGTCAAACTGGCAATGGAAATGGTCAAAGGGTGAAGCAGCTATGGAAATGGGTTCATTTGGTGATCATTGGGTTGAATAAATAGGTTAGAAGTTCATTTGGTGTGTGTGCAAGCCATTGTGGCAAAGGACAGGTTGTAAGTTATTTCAAGCTTATTTGCATTTTCTGATATTATAGTTAAAACTGGTTAAAATCTGTTCAAAAAGCTGTAATTAGGTTAAGTAGATGTGGTTTGATCATTGATACAAAGCTACTCATTATTTGTCTCTTTTAATCTTCACATCAGTCAAGATTAGGGGTGTTTGGTTCTGCCTAATAAGCTGTCTCAGAGGGTTGTGCAGTGACTGATTTCTGTTTGATCATACTTGTTAGACTCAATTGAGTCTTTATCTGTCCTACTTTTGTGTTTAGAACTCAAAAAAGTCAAAGATCCAATTTACACCAACTCAACAGTTAACTGTTGAGAAATTTGCAAAACCAAATCTTGAATTGTGTTTAAATAACATAGATAAAGGTTGTAAAAGCTTCATTACATCATAACACACCATAATCAAGCATAAAAAGTGGATCAAACTTCATTTTAGTCAAAGATTTATCTGTTTCAAAAAGTCAAATAATGTCAAATCTATTTAGAAACTGATTTTACTTCAAACTAGGTGAAAAATACGAACTAATACCACACAATACTACATTACTTCGAAAATGTTGGAAATAGATACAATAAATTTGTGTTAAGTTCTAAACCAAAACGTTTAAAGAGTTGTCAATTGACAACTCAACCACATTTAACCTAGAAACTGAAAAAACTCAAGATTTGTGTTTTCATCCTGTCTATTTCTGAGTTAACTCAGATTGTTCATACTAGTTTGTCTTTAGTCAGTGACGTGTTGGGAGACTCTGTCGAATAATCCGTCTTGGTTTGTGGGGATTAGAACTGACTACACT
>BPTQ01000006.1:106923316-106958211 GCA_019973895.1 Chrysanthemum seticuspe | reverse complement strand
TCTAGTTTGATATTTTAGATTTTTCCATTTCATAATTTTATTTTTCTAGCTTTATTTCCTAATTTTTTGTATTTTAGATAATTATTAAATAGTTAAAGTTAGTTTTTAATTAATAGTAATTAATTAAATAGTTATAAAAATAATTTTCTTTTTCTATATAGTTTCTTTTATCATTAGGTTTGTAAAAATGTATTTTTTATATTTTTAGGATTTTTATTTCTTAGATTTCACTTTTTATTTTGTACGTTTACGTTATTTTAATTTAAACGTACGTTTTAGGTTTTAAACGTTCATCACTTTAAATATAGTGATAGCGTTTATTTAATAGGTTTTATCTTTTTAATCTTCTTTAATTTGCATTTAAGCCGTTTTCATTTGTTGGCTTTCTCCGTAGTTAATATCATAATCTGATATCCTTTTTCCATTCAAACTCCTCGATCACTAAGCGTCTGATAATCCATTGCACAACTCGCTGGGACATAACGACCCGGGGAAACTCTATACTCCTCTGATCTTCATTGATTTCGTGCTTGAGCTGTTTTAAGCTTTCTTACGCTTGCGTGAGAGAACTTGACGGTTTTGCGCGCATCAAATTTTTGGCATCATCAACAATGACAAGTGTATACTTCTCATGTTGGATTGATCTGGGACTGACAGGTCCAAAGAGATCCATGTGCAGGAGGTGAAGGCAACTTTTGATGGAGAAATATTGTTTGGTTTTGAATGATGCTCTGTGGTGTTTACCCTTTTCACAGGCAGAGCAGGGTTTGTCTTTTGCAAAAACCAGTGATGGTAAGCCAAGGACCTTGTTTTGTTTTGCCAAATTGTTGAGGTTTTTGAAGTTTAAGTGTGAAAGTCTCTTATGCCACAGCCAATTGATAGTTTGAGTGGCTTTAGCAAAGAGACACGTTCCATCTTGGGAGAGTGTTGACATGTCAAGCACATAAACATCATCTCTCCTAGGAGCTATCAACACAACTTCTTTGTTGGCATTAAAAATGGTACCTTGTTTATCATTGAATTGTAAAATGGATTTAGCATCACATAGTTGACTGACACTGATGAGATTGTATTTGAGACCGTTGACATAGGCTATTCTAGAGAAAACTATTCCATTGCAGTTTACTGAACCATAACCTTCAGTGGGACATGATGAGTTATCACCAAATACTACCTTGGGCCCTGGTTCCTTTACATACTTGTGCAGATATTCCTTCACACCAGTCATGCTTCTTGAGCATCCACTGTCTAGATGCCAAATAGACTCCCTGGCATGTCTCTGCACAAGTAGTAAACTGAATTAGTTTCTCTTCATGACCCACTTACTAGTGGGCTTGGATCTCAAGGTCTCTTTGAAATTTGCAATCGACTCATGGTCAGTAGTTGTGTGCATGGTGCTACCACAGGTTTTGCATTTAGAGGCTGAGGATGACTCAGTGACTTTGGGTTGTTTGGAATTTCTCCTTGCATGAATGACACTGTCATGTTGGGATGTCTCATGAGCTGGATTACCGCATATATCACAGCATGTATTCATGAGACAACCATCCTGATGATGATCATTAAACCCACAGTGAGGGCACAGAGGAAAAGGTTTTGCTCTATTCTTTGGAGCAGTTTTGGAGGATGAAGCATACTGATGACCAACTTTGGTATAGTTTTCTTGACTGACATACTGTAGATGATCTGCAGTCCTGTGATCATCCTTTTTGCAGATCATGCAAAAAAGGATTCTATAGCAGTTGTCAGTGGTATGGCTGGTGTAATGACACAGCTCACACTTTTGTTTGTTTTTGGAGGTTGACTTAGACTTTGAGGAACTGAAGGAAGCTGACTTTGTCTCCTTGATTGGTTCAGAGACCTTTTCAATGGATTCCATTTTTTCAGTAAGCTTCCTCACAAGTTCAGTCAGTTGCTGGATTTGGTCAGCTTCAGTGGGGACAAAGGATGTTGAAGTCTCAGTAGGAGTAGACTCTTGTTGGATTAGTTTTGCTTGTCTTTATAGGATGGTTCTACCAAGTCTAGACCTTTCTTTTGGTGAATGAGGATTGAATTGTAGTGGAGTAAGCTCAGAGCTTGGAGCAGCACCCTGAAGAGGTTTCAGTGGTGGAAGCGGTGCTTGAGATTATGCTTCAGACTCAGAGATATGTTCAGTACTACTGGGCACATCAGGGAGTCCAAACATGCTCTTTAGAGCTTGACTTTCAGGCTCTAGAATCCTTCCAGAATCTAAATTTGGAAGCTTACTCTCAGGATTAACTCGTTCAATCCAATCACTGGAATTGGGATCAGCCAACATATTTGTAATCATGCCACCAGACACAAATGGCTTAGGAGACTGGTCTTTGTTGAGAGAGTAAGGGAGATGATCTTCACCTATGACTCTCTTCTTGCTACTGGGGGCTCCCACAGCATCAAAGACCCTGGGATTCTTAGCAGTCCAACTATTAAGAATATCATTTGCCTTTTTAAGTTCATCTTGAAGATTCTGATTTCTTTTAACTAGTTCAGTGTTTTGAATTTGCAAAGTGACAGCCTCAAGCTTAGCTTGTTTTAAAATAAGCAATTCATCCCTACACTTATTCAATTCAAAACTTAACTTGTTTGTGATGTTGACCCATTCCCTGTTCCTAGCATGATTCTTCCCAACAGCTAGCTTGTCTTCTTCTGAGAGAGCCATTAGAGCACTGACATGTACCATTTCATCATCCGATGAGATTGGCTCTTCATCCCAGTCAAAGGTTTCAGCAACGAGGCCTTTGTTCTTACCCTGCACAGATTGAACATTTTTTTTGTTTCTGAGGGACTGGCCTCAAGCAATGCAAGCTTAGCTTTTGCTTTCTTATACTTAGCTTCATAATCAATGGTTTTGTTAAGATCAGATTTGTTTTGAACATTTTATGAGACTGATAGATTTTTGGTTGAAATTTGCTAAAGCCTGAAGACTGATTAGATCCTGATGGTTTGTAAGAGGGTTCAGAAGTTGTTTTTGAAAAACAGTCTTTTGCAAAATGGCCTCTTTTATGACACTTATAGCATTCAGTGTCTTCAGTTGCTTTAGCAGTTGAAAAACCTTTGTTTCTTTTTATAAACCTTCGAGAGTTAGCAAGGAGTGCCCTTTCCTGAAATTCAGCATTCAGGTCATTTAGGTACTCCTCACTTGATCTCTCATCAGGCTCATCATCTGAGTTTTCTTGGAAATCTTGAACTACATTGTTAGAAAAGAAAGCAGTTGATATTGGTGATGAGGTAGTGGTCAGGGACTTCTTGACTTCCTGAGACTTCTTTAAGTCAGGGTATCGTCTGTTGATGAGGTTTTCCTTATAGACAATTTTCCCATAAATTTTAGGAAGCTCAAGATTTTGGATATGATTAGCATTTCTAAGTCCCTGAGAGAAATTCAACCACTTCTCAGGGAGACTGTTTATAAAACCAACATTGATTTCATGCTTGGACAACTTAACACCATCATTTGAAAGTTCATTTAAAAGAGTTTTGTATCTGGTGTAAGTTTGAGAGAGAGTTTCTGAGTCCTTAGCCCTGAAGGTGTTATACTCAAGTTTCAGGTCCATTATCTTGTTTTCCTTGGTATCAGATGGTCCTTCATGACTATGAACTAGGTCATCCCAGGTTTGCTTAGCAGTACTACAGCTTATAACATACTCCATAATATCGTCAGGAAGACAAGATATTATGATACTTTTGAGTCTTTGGTCCTGGTTGACCACTCTCCTTTCATCCTGGGTCCACTGAGCTTCAGGTTTGGGCAACCCTTCAGCAGTCTTTGGGACAAATGGACCTTCATTTATACACTTGATATAATAAGGTTCCATCCTAATCAAATAGCAAAGCATTCGCTTTTTCCATTTGTTGAATTTGCCAACTTCAAGTCTAGGGGCAACAGCTGAATAAGCTCCACCCTTTTTATCGACTAGTTGGGGTACATCAATTTCAGCCATTTAGGATCCTAATTTAAAAACTTTTAGAGCGGCCTAAAAACGAGTTTTATAATTAGCCTTGCTCTGATACCACTTGTTGTTCCCCGTTCACTATCGTTTAAAACAACTTAAGTTTATAAAATAAGTTAATAGTGAACTATGACTGAAATTAACATAAGAAAAGCACACTAAGTAATTTTCAACATCATATTCTTATTAGAAATAAATCCACAAAGAATACGTTACCCAAGTACTTGCGGAATAGTACTTGGGATTGAAATGACAAAGTTGGGTGACTCCTCTCTAAGCTCAGGCTAAGTCTGAGCACAAATCTTAGAGCTCACTGAGCTATCTCAGGAACTAAGTTGTATTTGGAGGAGTGAAAAGATGGCTTGCGTGTATGTGTGTTTTTTACAATTCACAAGCTTAACCTTTTCACTTCATCTCTTATGCTATTTATACATGTATGATATTTGACTCTTTCCTAAGTGACAAACTGACATCATGCAGAAGACAAAATACTGATGTATTTTGTCTCTGTTTACAAAGACTATTCTAGGTAAGAGACATGACTACTTTCCTAAGTTCAGTGATGACACTGAGCCTGATCTTTTGCCATTCAGGGAAAGTTGACTTTGGTTGATAAGGACTTCGTCTTATCTGATTCAACCTTTCCCGCCTTGTCCCGCTCTTTCTTCAGTCTTTACATCCTTCAGTCTTCTACTTCAGTTTGTCTTCAGTGTAAGAAGTTGGAGAGGAATCTTAGGGATTCAGTGAGTTATTGTCATCACTCACTGAATTCATCATCTTCTTCTTGACTCAGTCTTTACCCTTTAAGTTCCGCCTTACTGAGTGGAGAGACTTCTTCTTTGCCTCTTACTGAGTATCCTGAAGAAGACTCACTGAGAGACTATGCACTCAGTGACCTGTTTGTGTTAACGGATTAAACACTTGGGCTATTTTCTATTCAAATCCTAGATTAAGGGGTTTGGGTATTTACTGAACCCAACAGTATTATACGGTCTTAAGCAAGCACCAAAAGCTTGGTACGACCGACTTAAGACTGTTCTTATTGATAACAAATACACATTGGGATTAGTAGATAATACTCTTTTTACCAAGAAAAATGAATCACATATTATCATTGTTCAAATATACGTTGATGACATCATAGTCGGATCAACTTGTCAAGAGCTATGTGATGATTTCTCTAAAATCATGCACGACGAGTTTGAAATGAGTATGATGGGTGAATTAAATTTCTTTCTAGGACTTCAAATTAAACAACTAGAAGATGGCATATTTTTTAACCAATCTAAATATATAAAAGACATACTTAAGAAATTTGGTTTTGAAGATTCCAAACCAACTAAAACACCCATGTCCTCGGACACTAAACTCACCAAGGACGAAGAAGGTGAATCCGTAGATAACACTAAATATAGAGTAATGATTGGTAGCCTACTCTATCTTACGGCTAGTAGACCCGACATTATGTTTAGTGTTTGTCTATGTGCTCACTTTCAAGAAAACCCAAAGGCATCACACTTAGAAGCCTTAAAAAGGATTTTTAGATACATTAAGGGAACAACGTGTTTAGGATTATGGTATCCCAAAGGAACGGGTGTAGAAACCATAGTGTATGCCGACTCGGATCATGCCGGTGACTATGTCGATAGAAAAAGTACAAGTGGTATTTGCACTTTTGTTGGACATTGTCTCACCTCATGTTTGCAAAGAAGCAAACGGCTTTAGCCATCTCAACTACTGAAGCCGAGTACGTCTCAGCCGGAAAAGCATGTCAACAAGCTCTTTGGATGAAGCAAGCTCTCGTAGATTACGGAATTCATCTCAACGACATTGTTATACTTTGCGACAACAAAGGAGCCATCGATCTCAGCAAGAATCCCGTTCAACATGCTCGTACAAAGCATATTGAAATCCGTCATCACTTTCTTCACGACAATGTTCAAAAAGGAAACATCTCAATCGAGAAAGTATCCTCCGAAGACAACATTGCCGACATCTTAACTAATCCTCTTAAACGAGAACCTTTTAATCTTCTTAGACTTGGTTTAGGGTTAATGGAACCAAACATGTAGGATAAACATAGCCCAAAACATTAGAATAGTCAAAACAAAACAATTTTGTTTTGTATCTGCTACTGTAGCCACGGCACCAAACGACAACACGGACGGAACCAAAAATTTGGTACCATCTGGTCCGTGGTGTCTACAGAAGCAAAACTGCTACCTACAAAACATCTTCTTCCTCAAAACCCACTTTACCAAAACGTGTAAACATTAAACCAAGCTCATTATTGACACCTTCCTACTCACTAATCACTGAAGATAACATCATTGTAAGTATCCTAACTACATTTTATCTCTTAATTCTGAGTCTAGGATTCTTATTTGTGCACAAAACCATTACAAATCATTACATGGGGTTTATGTATGCTTTTATACTAAATATGAATTCAATTGGCAAATTGCATAACTAGTCATTGAAATTAGGTACTACATTATCATATTGCATAAACAAATCATGCTTCCCACTAATCAATAGATAATGACTATAAGGCCTTATTCAAATAACCAAACACCCCGTGTCAAAAATTTTGAAAAGCTTCTCACTTGTAGGAAAACAATTTTTTCATTGTTAATACAAATAGAAACGTTAGATTTTCATCACTTGCATGCTCTTGAATACTAAAGGTATTGCATAACTAATATGCATTCCCGGGTATATTCAAATGAAGCCACATTGAATAAGGAGCATTTGGGTTATCTCATGGTATTTGCCAAACACCCCACTAAAACCATTTTTTTGTGCATAAAATGAGTCGAGATAACCGCAACTCCAAATCGTTTTCATATAGGCACACACTAAAACCAAAACGTTAAAGTTTATTCTCATTTTTAACATATTAATTCTTGCTCTTAGGAATAACCATGGTAGCCGCAAGATTCTATGATCACAAGGACACCCTTGGCTATATTCCTAAACATTACAAAACCAAAGGACTTTCCAAGGAACAAGTAGAAATCTTTAAGAGTCTAGAATCAAGGTATTTCCATGAGGGTAGAACCATTCACCCATCTTTCATTGAAAATACCAATCTTCGTGAAGAACTAGCCGTCATTCAATTCGATTGTCTTCTTGACATCGATGAACCAATTTGTCCTAGGTTTGTGTTAGAGTTCTATGCTAGTGTGACCGGCTTTAGTGATGAAGATGATGATGAGTTTTGTCGTAGGTTTAAAATCAATCAAAACGACTACACCATCACCTTAGCCAACTTTGCTCAATTGCTAGGAATTCCCAACCGAGGGACTTGTGTCTACTCGGATAAGTGGTCACTCACCATTCTTGATGCAATCAATGACCTCACTTCTCCCTACCAAACACCTCTAGCAAATAAGGATGTCATCCGTGAACACCTATTTATCCCAAGGGGAGATACAACCCGAGTCACCCGAAAAGGAAAAGAAGTGAACCGAGATCCATATGGAATGGAGCTAAATGAACTTAAGCCCGAATTTAGGAAATGGGAAGAACTACTTAGAGCCAACGTCATTAGCACCATAGGAAGTAGGGATCACATCAATGCTTGTCTTTTCCATATGCTCTACAATTTGTTCACCCGTCAACCATTCAATTTAGCCTACTACATTGCTAGGATAATGATTGATATTCCAACACAAAGATCGGTTGCTCTCCCATACGGGATGCTTCTCACCCGTCTCTATAGATCCTTTGCACCAATTCCACCAAGCCCAAAAAGGATGCACCTTCACTATGAGCTCATCCCTCACATCTGTGTACCTTTGAGTGATGCACGAGTTGCTAAGACAAAAGGCAAGAGAGCAAAACCTCCAACTCCATCATCATCATCATCAAATAGCTCCGATGATGGTCTTCCAAACTCTCGCCTTCCACCTCATGAGTATTATGCATCTCTTCCCGAGATTGAGAATGAATCAGCGGAGTTCAATCAAACCAAGGGGATGTTCAAGTGCCTTGGTAGAATGATGACCAAGATCTACAAGAAGTTGGATAAGTGAGAATCGTTTTAAGGAGCGTTTGGAACAATACATTATCTCTAATGTTTGATACAATTTGGTTGTTTTTATCTTGTAGGATGATAATATAACTCGAAACAATGATGTATGCTAACAATCTTATTCAGGGAGATAGCACAAGTATGTTATCAAATTTTACCCATTTTCACTATAATGTGAAAATCACTTGGCCTTGCTCAAAATCTATGCTACATTATGTTTGTACATGTGTTATTTACTTTTCCTAACTAGAAATGTTTCATGTCACATGTTTTGAGAAACATTTCAGGTTTCGGAAATGTCCCCGACACCTTAAAATGTACTCTGTGAACTTTTCTGCACTGTACGGATCAGACGGCACCAACGTTTTGGTTCCGTCTGTTATAAGAAATGGTACCGCCGTACCTGTACAGGCGGACCAGACGTAACCCTTTTTAGGGGTCCGTCCGTGTAAACTTTTGGTGTCGTGGATACTCCAGGTAACTTTCTGAAATTCGATTATTTCGTCATTCCAAATTACCATCCATTGCTTGTAGGTCAATCTTAACTAGTTTATACCCTTATTAGAACTAGTATAATTCACTTAGGCATATAAGAAATCCATTTCCCACCAAAATTCAAAAATTTGAAAAATTCACCCAAGGAGCCCTTTGGCATAAAGGAAGGAACCAAAATTTTGGTACCTTGAAATCCGTGGGTAATCTGATTGTTAGGAAATTCCACTCATTAGAACACATTTATTGCAAATCTTTGCTTCTTCACTCCATCTCTCTTGTATGGCTTGACTTGGGTGATATGACTAGCATTTAACCCACTTCCAAATCATTAGGAACCTCATCCCTTCTATGGTTTAACATCAAATCAAACACATTTCTCCATAATTTTTCACTTCTATAAATTGAGAGGTTTTACCATGATCATCCTCACACCTTCTTCATTCTTACCATCATCTAGCAAAGAAAAACACAAGTCAAAATGACAAAATCCTATCCTAAACCTTGCAAGAAAACCGCTAGAATTAGCGTGAGGCCTTGTTGCTTCGTCAACTTGAGCTCCTCATCCGAGTCTTCTCCACTCACAATCTCATCCCCCATACGAGATGATACAAGCCTAACTTTTGCTACTCCTACTCAATCACCAATTGTGATCACCACTCCACCACCTACAAAAACACCAACTTCACCTCCACTGGCACCCATCCAAACATCCAAAACTCCCTCACCACCAAAGTCTCCAACTCTCATTCCTTTGGAGTTATTTTCCACACCACCCACTTCTCCAAATCCTTTCTTGGAGGACTTGGATGACTTGCCTCCTAGGCCAAATCATCCACCACCATTGACATCCTTTGGCATAATTGAGCGGATTGCTCATGAGTCACCTAGGCCATCTTTTGACCCAAACGCCCCATTAGGGCCAAAACCTCTTCTCTTCCACCCCATTCACAAAGACATCCATGGTCCTTTGTATGGGGACCAACCACTCCCCACATCAATGTCCCCTCACATAGAGGACATTGAGGAGTGCATGTGGGATGCTAATCCTACAACAGAGGAGATTCAAGCGGAACTCCAACACCTCTACCAATTCAAAGGCATGGTGGATTCTCACCTAAGTGAGACTATGCAAATGCAAAATGCTTTGCTAGCCTCCATCATGACCACCCCAAACATCCCCACCAACACCAACACATCTACCATTCCACCACCACAACCTCACCAAACATACTACCCCCTAGGCATGGTTGCTCAACTTGTGAGCAAACCGCCCAAACCGTTGATCGGACCCGGGTTATGGTCCATGACTTCCAAGAGGAAATGAGGTTCATCCTCAATCACATCCTTGAGCGCCTCAACGCTATTTCTCATCCACCATCTCATTAGAATGGTCATAGATTAGCATTTCTAAGTTTTTCTTTTCTTAGGATTATTTTTTTTCTTGTACTAAAATACATCATTGTGTTCTCTTTTCATGATTCTTATTCATGAAAAATTTTAGCTAATGAATGGTGTTTTCTATATTGTTGGTGCCTTTACATAGTGTTTGGAAATGCTTGTGAATGATCATTATTACTAACATTTTTTTTGTAGCTTTATTTTTCACAATCCATCTATCTTCCCATTAAGCACCCAATTTAGGGGGAGCTTTGATCAAGGGGGAGATAATGGCTCGGGCTCATTACATTCCGCATCGCCTCTCTTTTTGTTGAGACAAAAAGGGGGAGAAAATATAGAACTTGTTTATATTTGACTTTTCTGAAAAAGTCAAACTGCATACATTGACTTTCTGAAAAAGTCAAACATGATACTTCATTGGCAATACTTGACTTTTTTGAAAAAGTCAATTGCATACTTTGACTTTCTGAAAAAGTCAACATCATGCATCAACTAGTGCATACTTTGACTTTCTGAAAAAGTCAAACATCATACACTTGCATTATCATTTCCTTTTCAAGTTCTAAAACTAATATTTTTATAACTCTTGTACAATCTTTGTATCTTTTATAAAAATAAAATTTATATTTTGTCCTCAACAAAAAGGGGAAGATTGTTAATACAAATATCCTCATTAAACGTTATTTATATTTTTTATCTTTACCTAAGTTTTGTTAACGACAAAAGTAAATTTAATTTTCATAAAGCTTAAAGCTTGTCAAGTTTAATAGATATTAAAACAAGCTTTTTCAAACAAATATTTTCATCATTTAAGCATTTACATTGTGACTAATCATATCTTAATATGAGTCTAAGCATAATGTATGATAGTAGTTTTTAGAATGTTTTAGTTTCTTAATAACTAAACATTACTTATGTATTTGCATATTTCTAAAAATAGAAAAACAACACATGACATCATGTGATGCATCATGAAAATCATTGGAAGATTTCATTAGATATTTTGTGTAGATTTGTACTCTTCATATCTTACACAATCTTACATAGATATGGTTGACTTTGGCAAGATCTTGATATCTTGCTGTCAGACCCCGGCGGCACCAAAATATATAACGGACGGAACCCTTTCAAGGGGTCCGCCATCCGTGGTGCCTGCTGATGGTTTTGGCTATAAATAGCAAAGCCAAACCAAGTAATTTTTCATCCCTTTCTATCATACTCTCTTACATATATTCTCTCTAACCTTTCTAACTCAGTTTCATATCATATTAGTGATCTCTTTTGTAGCAAAGAAGATCAAGTCACATTCAAGCTTCAAACGAGAAGTTGGAAGTCTTGTTTGTTTAGTGTTGTATGATCTTGTGTTGATTCATACTTCATTGTTGTATTAAACCATCATAATCTTGTGAGTGTGAGTGGTTAGTATTTTAGTCCTCAAAACACATTGTGTGTGAGAGTGGTTGTACCCTTGGAAAGAACTCGACATCTAGCTTAGTGTCGGAAATAGTGTAAGCGAATTGTAAAGGTTTCTCCGCCGGTAAAAGGAGCTTGTTGACTAGTGAAGTTAAACTCTCGAGTGTGAGACTCGGGGAGTGGAGTAGGGCAAGGAAAAAGAGTCCTTGTAGACCGAACCACTATAAACAACTTGTTGTGGTTTGATCATTTCTTCCTTATTTACTCTTTACATATTGCTTGCATATTTCATTAACATATCTAAGATCAATATCAATTGATCTTTCAATAAGTTTCAAAACAAAGTTTTTAATTGGTAAACTATTCAACCCCCCTTCTAATTTTCTACAGTGCGGTTAGTTGTCGTGCTATGCCATTTTCTTTGCAGTATTGAGTGAATTCGTTAGATGTGAATTCTCCTCCACGATCAGTTCTTAACATCTTCAATGTTGTCCTTAGCTCCTTCTCTATTGTTTCTTTGTATTCCTTGAAAGTATCAAATGCTTGATCTTTCATGTTTAGGAAATACGCCCACATATATCTTGAGTAGTCATCTACTAACAAGAATATGTATTTCTTTCCAGATGTTGTTGGTGGTGTGATTGGTCCACATAAATCTCCATAAACTAAATCTAAAGGTGATGTTGATCTAGTTTTTGATTTCTTGGGAAATGGCGCTCTGCTGTGTTTACCAACTAAACAAACATCACAAATTTGTGTTGTATGTTTAATGGCAGGTATTCCATGAACTAACTCTCTTTGAGTCATATATTTTAGTGATTCAAAGTTGAGGTGTCCTAATCTTGCGTGCCATAACCAAGTGTTGTCATTCAAGTTTGCTAATAAGCAAACAGGTGTGCCTATCTTCAAACTTGCTTTGTATAGACGATTTCTCTGTCTTGTGACTCTCATGAAGATTGTGTTGTCCATGTCATAAAGTCGTAATTCATCATCGTCCATTACTACTTTACAACCGTTTTCGGTAAATTGTCCAAGGCTCAATAAGTTGCTTTTTAAGCTGGGAATGTAATAGACTTGAGATATGATTCTTTGTTTCTCGTCATCACATTCTAATAGAATTGAACCTTTTCCTTTAATCTCTATGTGAGATCCATCTCCGAATCTTACTTTTCCACTAACATTCTTATCTAGCTATTTGAAGTGTTCTCTTATCCCAGTCATATGGTTGCTAGCTCCGTTGTCTAAATACCATTGACTATCGACACTTGTCTCTTTATATCCTACATCTTCTTCGTGTAGCGAGACCTTTTGATCTTCAAGTTTTGTTACATGTGGTTCTTCTAATATTGCCATTAATAAGGTAGGTTCTAAATCCTCCTCGACAAGATTAGATTGTATACTAGTGTTTGGTTTTGCATAACACTTAGATGCATAATGACCAGTCTTATTGCATTTGTAACATTTTACTTTGCTAAAATCAATATTTGGTTTGTTGAAGTGATTGTGAGAATTTTCTCCATCCTTCTTCTCGTGGTTATATTTATCGTGCTTTCTCCATCCTTTGTATTTTCCACGTCCATGTCCTCTGAAATTTTTCCCTCTATTGTCATGTCGTGTGAACACCAGTTTTTCTTGATTGTCCACTTGTTTTCCTTTCTTGAACTTAATCCTTTCTTCGTAGGTCTTAAGTCTTCCTATTGCCTCTTCTATTGTCATTTCACTTAGATCGGAATATTGTTCTATAGATGCGACTATTTGCAGATACCTTTCGGGTACAACATTTAGTAATTTCCGTACTAAGGTTTCATCTTCTATTTTGTGTCCTAAACTAGCGGCTTTGTTTACGAGTGTTGTGAGTTTTGTGGTGAAGGTGTCGATTGTCTCATCTTCCTTCATATATAACATCTCAAAGTCGGATTTGAGTGTTTGCAATCTTGCTTGTTGAACTATGTCTTTGCCAACGTGTCTAGTTTTCAAAGCATTCCAAATGTCCTTCGCGGTTTTGTGCTTTGTTATTTGAAGTAATTGTTCTTCGGGTAAGGCTTGATAAAGGAAAGCAATAGCGGTTTTTTCTTTCTTTTTATCGGGTTGAGTCGAATCACTCGGCTCAATTGTTTCTCATAAACCATTCGCTTCGAGAATGATTTGCATTCGAATTGCCCATAATGAGTAATTCGCGGGCTTTAGGATTGGGCATTAAAATTGGGGTGTACTATTTGAAGTGTTAGTACTAGGTTCCTTATTACCACTTTTTTTCGTCATATCTTTAATGATAATGACAATAAATCTCCAAAAAGAATTTTAACACGAAGTGTGTTTCAAAAAAATTCTTATCTTCAAAGTGAGCTCTTAATGTTTTATCTTCCTCGAATGGGTGTAAAACTTTCTAGGTATAGTTTTAAAAATTTTAAACTATCCTTGGAGATTATAAATTCAAAAATGAATAACCTAAGGTTAATTACTCCTTACAAATTATTCCTAATCAGTATACTAAGCAGTGTAATCACTAGGTTAATATACTATCCAAAATATGATAAGATACTTAATTTTAAAGATAACTTATCAAAAATAAAACAATATATATCAAAGGTAATATATAAAGTAAAAATAAAATAAAAGGTGGTATTTGTAATCTTTTGAAACCTGGAGGGGTTGATGGTCTAACCCGATGCCCTAATATAATAAAAGTGATCCCTTTGTGTGGCCCTTATGTTGTATGCGCCTCTCTTATAGTCTTTTGTTTTCTTATCTCTTTCAGTTGAGATAAAAAAAACGCACATATCTTTTCTTTTTCTGAGACAAGTCCTTTTGTCTCTCTCTTGGGAAGATATCTGCTTCTTCTCCTTCTCCAATTGATGATGGTTAACCGCCTGTTTATGGCTGTGTTTGACCGTCTCTTCTTCTTCTCCGGTGTTTGGTGTTCTTCGCCAGCACTATTAATCCTCCAATTGAAACCTAGGGTTTCAGATGATTTGGGGGTTTTCTAATCCGTGAGAAATTTGATGATTGGAGTATGCAAATGAATCAATTGTGACTCAATTGATCCTTCTGGGCTCGATTCCTTTTATGAACAGGTGTGTTTGTTCTAATTCGAATCTTGATTCTGCCCTAATTGATGACTCTCGTTTAGTTTTTAATTGAATCAAATATAAAACGATTTACTTCATTTTTTCTGATCCTATTGGATTGGGTTAAAAGAAAACTGATTTCGAATAAAAGAAAAAAAAATTGCGAATGTTTTCTGATGCCGGGTTGAGAGTAATCACTGTTGTGATTGTTCCCCTGTTGCGACAGAAGTGTGGAAAACAAAAATGACGTCTTGGATTTGTGTTTGAATCGATTTGCAGAAATTTTTTCGAAATTGTTTTCTTGATTTGATTTTGGAACTATAACAAGTAAATGGTAAATGATGATTTTGGTTAGTAGACCAAACCGCTCTGATACCAATTGTTGGCCTATTGAAACGGATCTATGGTCTTAACGTTAATCACAAATATACCAAAGTAAAAGCAGGGATTAATGAAACTGTAAATGTGTTTATATTAATCTTGTCATCATCTTTCTTACATAAAAGTTCATAGTATATATACTAAATCAAAAGGTACATGTGAACCGTTGTGTTGGTTCAGGGATATGGCAGTTATATCATAATTGTCATATAACCGTTTGTAACTGCTTCAGTTGACTTTTAAAGTCTGACTTTGTTTGGTTGACTTTCGTTGACCGGGTCGTAGTGGGTTGTGATGGGTCAATATGGGTCGATTGATGATTAACCCAATAATCTTGACCATACGATCTTAAGATCTAGTCCGATCCGATCTTACTTTTCTCGGATTGCAAACTAAAAAACTATAAATTTATAGGTTGTTTTTTTGTAGAATTCAAAAAACAACATGTTAAGAGCAAAGGGTATGGGTGCAAGATAACATGCCAAAGGAAAGAAAGAAATACCAATGGCATGCCATTACCATACCATCCAACATGCCATTTGTGAGCCAAAGTTAACTTTTTGTGTTTTGAGCCAATGCATTGGCTCATGCCAAATGCATTTTTATGTTTTTTTGTGTGTGAATTGTGAGTGAGTGATATATTTGATTGGGTATTTTATGGGACCTGCATGTGATGTTAGTGATGTGTTATGAAGGAGGGGTTTTTAGTTATTGGTGTGTTATTAAGAGGTGTATGATATGGCGTTGAGGTGGCAGACGAATAACATGTTATTCGCGTTTACCATACCTTGTGCTCTAATCTTTTTTAAACATTTCATAATCATAATTTACGACAACATTTTTATGAAACATTCATAGTATTTTATGTTTATAATGTATAATAATTTGTAGATTTGTATATTATTACAAAAACTATTAAGAAAAAACATTAGAGTAGGATCTTAAGATCCCGATCCGATCTTACGATCATGATCTTGCAAAGACGAAAACGATCCTAGGTATCCCGATTTTGAAATCCTTATTGAGAGAGTATCCACAATGCTCAATTTTTTTAAATAGCTTTTATCATCTGTATGCCACTCTATTTATTAGTTTTTAGGTATCAACACTTATTACACTTGAATGGTATTGTGAGATACGTTTGTGTAGTTGATTTGATGATCATTATTACAGGTGTTCGATGGTGGATTTGATGAACAAGTGAAAAGCTGATGTGGCGACGATGAATATAGTAATTAATTAATACACTTGGGCATGTTTGTTTTATTTTTGTATTAAGTCGTGTTTAAATAAGATATAACTTAATGTAAAGGCCTTCTAGTTTATTCATTTTTATTTACAGGTATTTTTCTATATTATGTAATAAATAAATAATTTTTATATGATTTTTAGAATATAAATTTTTTATCTATTAAGACAATTAAGGTAATTTCAAACAACAAATTAGTCTAAGAAATACTAACTGAAATGTACTTTTAAAACAGACGAACTAGTAATTTTTTTTCTCTTTAAAATGGTACCACACTTGAAATCCGATCCTCGAGTTAAACCATTCAAACAGACAGAACTCGAAACCCGAACCACTAGAAGAGACCCGCGAAAGAAACCATATGTGCATAACTTACTTAACATTTTTCTAAACAACAAAAAAAGTTATCCTTCTTTTTATGGATGAAGTAGACATTACTGTAATCCCAACAGTGAATATTTTGTCTTGTTTAAAGCAGATAAGTAAGGCACCACACTTGAAATCCGATCCTCGAGTTAAACCATTCAAACAGACAAATCTCGAAACCCGAACCACTAGAAGAGACCCGCGAAAGAAACAATCAGTGCATAACTTACTTAACATTTTTCTAAACAACAAAAAAAGTTATCCTTCTTTTTATGGATGAAGTAGACATTACTGTAATCCCAACAGTGAATATTTTGTCTTGTTTAAAGCAGATAAGTAAGGCACCACTGCCCATCTGTCAAAATTCCATTCCTTTCTTGTACAGTATTAAAATATAGTATGATATGATATGGGTCCATAACTCGCCACCACTTGCAACAACCTCATTTCCCACACAACAAAAAAAACACATACACAATTCTCAGTTAACATGTTATCACTAGATGGGTAAAACAACAAGATGGATCCGTTCACTTTTCAAACCAAACAAAAAAACCTCTTCATCTCCCACCGATAAGAAACATAGCAAACAAGAACATGTGTCATTAGAAAGTACTTCATATCCTGATGAGTCATCACTTGATCATGCAAATAAACATGCTATAGCAGTTGCAGCCGCCACAGCTGTCGTAGCTGAAGCAGCTCTGGCGGCTGCACATGCTGCAGCAGAAGTCGTAAGACTTACTGCTGGTGGCAGCAGTACTAGTGTTAGTACTAGAGGGCGTAAAGTGGTGGCAGCTGTCAAGATACAGTCTGCTTTTCGGGCGTACTTGGTGAGTGTTGAATTACTATTATACCCTTGCATGGTTGTGGATATTACGTCGGTTGTGATAATGATATTGTTAGTATGTACATTTAATGTTTGTTGGTTTAGTTGACAGTGTGTTTGATGTGAATATTTTTGTTTTTTGATGAAAAGTGTTTTTGTTTTTGTGTAACATTGGCACATGGGTCCTTTGTTTTGGGATTTATGGACACGATTTTTTATTTATTTTTTATGTATTTTTTGGTTTTTTAAAGTAGTTTGTTCAATTCCTTCCTCTAGGACCACGCAATTAAATGTTGATTTCTAGTCTGATTTAAGCAAGTTTTGTTACTTAGTGTAGGTGCTAAGCTATTTATTACTACATTGTTAACTGAAAATGATATTTCTTTCTACTATTTGTGACAAAGTGGAAAAAACAAACAACGAATAATGCATGAGAAAAGTAATATGATTAGATGTTTCATATTGTAGTAATTGAATTGAACATTAAATTTAAACAGGCCAGTACATGTTGTTTTCATAACAGACAAGATTAATAGCAAACATTAATTTGCCAGACAACTGTTGGTTTATTATAGGATTTAAGAGGTGTAAATGTGTAATAGAACACATTGGTAGGTGCCAGGTGTATGGTGTGATAGAATTGAAGGGGTGTTTGGGCACCATCAATTTGGAACTGATAGAGTGCTAGTTAAGGCAACAAATATCTAGGGTGCGTTTGGTATGTTATAAGGAATCACAATCATTAACGGTATTATAGGGTTAGCACAAGTAAAATATGAGTTTATACCCATGGCAAATTAGAATATTTTAGGGACGCGAGTGGTTTTTAGTTCTTTCGAATAATACAGTAAAAACACTGGCTAACGATGTCCCTTACCAAAGGTTGTACAGTAGTTATAGAATAAGTAATCATTGAATCTTTGGAAGAAAAGAACAAATGTGAGTTCTTTTGCATTTCACCAATTAGATGGGCGTAAAAAACCTTTCCATCAACTTCGTAGTTAATGAAGATATTTAAGATAGTAGTACAAAGTTTGCTCCTTGAACACAAATCTTTTGTAAATGCCGCTACGCTTTTTGGTGTGCTACTTATTGTGGTGGATATGCAGGCTAGGAGAGCACTAAGGGCACTTAAAGGATTGGTGAAGCTACAGGCACTTGTTAGAGGCCGCATTGTGAGAAACCAAAGTGCAGACATGCTTCGGCGTATGCAGGCCATGGCTCGTGCCCAAGCTCGAGCATGTGCCAGTCGAGCTTCGCTATCCGCTTCACCACATTCAAGTACCAGGTCCTCGAACTCTCAAACTCATCATGTAAGTTTCCAGTACCCATTATGCCCTTTTGTTCTTTCGAAAACATATCAGCAGTCAACACATGGAACTGCATGTCAACATGTTCTTTTAAAAGATTAGCACAAGTAAAACACATGTCTTAAGGCACCATTTGGGAAATCGAAGTTTGAACCTCTAAGAAGGTCAAGCTGGTAACGTGTCAAATTGATATATACCTGTCAAATTAATATATAATCAGAAAATTAAACTAGCATAGATACACTTCAAACGGGTCGAAACTCGAAGGTCGTTGAAAGTGTATTGCTAATGCATACAACCTACCAAAATATTTATAAGAAGATTGATAATCTACGATTGCAGCAATATAGTTTTAGATCATGTTTTCATTCAGAAAACATAAGCAGAATAAAAACCTTTGGAGATAAAGTGTTTCCGTGCCAATCCATCATGACCCGACCCATTCAAAAAGTAACCCGACCCATACAAAAAGTATTTTTTTACCTCCTCAACTATTTTTTGGAATATGGCATTTTGTTATACGTAGAAGCATAAATCTAACTACCTCTTAACCATTCTGTTGGCATTTTATTTTGTGTAGACACATAAATCTACAAATGGAAAAGGCTCTCTCATCCACGAACGGTTAAAAGGACAAAATTGGTTAGAAAACTGGATGGACGATATGTCTTGGAGTAGTAAACAATGTCGGCCTGATGACGAAAGAAGTTACAAGATTCTCGAAGTTGATACATGGAGGCCCAGTCTTAATCCAAGCCCAAGTAACAAGTCCACCCATAACTCGTATTCCACACCAACGAAACCCTGGAATCCAAGCTCTAGACTTATGTCCAGGGAAGTGTTGCCATTGGGTTCAATTATCCATCGAGATGCAGAGAAAATCATATCAACAGCTGATAACACACCTCGGGCTCGTTCCCCTGGTTCTAGGCCCGGAAGTAGCCATAAACGAAGTCCTTTTAGTGAATACTCACGTAGTGTATTTGGTGACTACACAAGTTATCCTAACTACATGTCTAATACAGAATCATCACGAGCCAAATTACGGTCCCACAGTGCTCCAAGACAAAGGGTTCAGTTTGAAAAATCAGGTTCGACTAGGCTACTTTGGGATTATTCTGATAGTGTTTCGGAAAGAGGGTTTCGAAGCTAGATTTGATCGGGGATTTGAGGTTTAAACTACTTATTAAATTGCAAAAAATGAAGTCTTTTTTTATAGGTTCTTAATTTGTGTTTTTATGTTATGAGGATGGTGGTGTGTTAGCCAACATGAATCTTACATGGAATGTCACAAGATGTAATTCAAAGTGTATATGTTTTTACTCTCTGTGTTATTTAAAGTCTGGTGTTATCATATTGTTAAATACAGAGACAGATCGATATGATCAAAATCAAATTTGGGGCTTAACCTTCATGTTACAGCATGTGTAACGTGTTTATGAAGACGCACAGAAAGCTTGATTAAGATGAGGATGGCCTGAATCTAAGTTTTTATGTGATTGAAAGTATTATACAAGTGAAAATGCAACAGGGCAGTACTTACCATATTTTTATACCCAATTTTTTCAACATAAAACTTGAATTTACGGCGCTCAAGGTATTTCATTTTTATAGCAGGGATGATACATCTCTATAATCACAACAGACCATTATGAACTGTTCAAAATCATCATCGCTGAGTGTGAAACCTTATAAGCGATGGTATGTAGATGATGTTTTTTACGCTTTGTGAATTCTATTAAACTATTTTGTATTTGCAGGTTGCACACAGTTGCGAGCTGCTCTCACCTTAAAACCACTACTAGAGGATAGCAGTTAAGTTAAGTGGTTCATGATCATAATGATACTGTTACACGTCATCTTGGCAAATTGCTGCACACCAAGTGATCAACACAGCCAAGGATACTCTTTTATAAACAAACAACTCAATGAAGCTTATATTTTCAACAATGATAGTATTGATAACAACTGAGTGAAGCTACTCCAGCTAATTTTTGAAATTATAGAAACATAAATTACAGGAACGCAAATTTAAAGTATAATGTATGTATAGAACAAGCAAAACAAATTGTCTTGCAATGTTATTAAATGAAAATCAGGTATGAAAACTTTTACCCAAAAGCACTTGTCATAATAGCCAATGGCCAAAACCTCCAATCCAATTATAATCAATAATCCTCAATAGTCTTTTCCGGGTATGAAAACTGGTTTGATCAACAGAAAACTTGAAGCTTAGAACCTAATGCTGCAAAATATTCAAGAAGAAAACGATTTCAGTAACTCAACCACTACATATCCCTGTAGAAATACATGAAATTGCAAAGGTACAGACACATTCAGAAAACTATATAGTTACAAATCATTCTCTTCCACAGTCAGCATTATCAGGGGATGGTTTAAAGTCAACAGTGAATTCATATTCTTGATCGCATCCCATGTAAGAGTCGGACACGAAATATAGCATGTAACTTGTCTTCCCAGCTTCACTTGGAACAGTAATGTTATCAAGCTTCACCTTAGCCTTCATCTGCACTGAAACCCTCTTGAGTGCAAGCAACTGATCACTTTCGGTATCACCAACAACAAGCCACCATCCCTCTTCCTTGGTTCTCGGATACCTTGGAGCATCCACTGGCCCAACCTCAGTCCTACTCTCAAGATCCCTTTCAATTGTCACCATCAATGTGATGTCATCCCCAGCCCTAATGTTATCACTATCCAACACGTCATAGGTCAAATCAATATTCGGAAAACGGTTGCAAAACTTTGCAATATCTATCAACTGTGTATCCGACATTTGTAACAACTCCCGTCTCTCATCGTCTTCCATTGACAACAAATCAAACACGGTCTCGATACTATTTCCAGGATTTTCTTTGCATCGTTTTGCCAAATCTTTAGTAAAATGAGGCAGCTGCAAGAGAGGAGAATCCCGTACCCACATGCCTCGTGTAAGCATTTGGCTAACTTCCATAGCAAGAAGAGCTAAAGTAAGCCACCCGTTGCTTGAAATAAAATCAACCATAGCTTGAACCAACGTGCTAGCAGATAAAAGCACTTCATGCTGATCAGAACCGAGATTTCCACCTACCATCTGCCTAGAAAAGTGAGCTTGTAGCAAAGCATTGGCCTTCACATGTGGGCCTGCGTATCTTGGGTTCTCAAATGGAAATCTCTGATGATTGATCAGCTTGCGTATCAACTCCTCTTCTCCAGGGCGTATAGGGAGTAGTTCATATTCTGAAGCAGTAGCAAGAATCTCCAAAAGACCCTTCAACTTTGTCTTGCTAGTTATTGAAGAACTAAACCGTTCTATTGTTGTGTAACTGATGTAATAGTATGAAGCAATCATACCGAGGTTATCAGGAGAGACATCAAAATCTTCGTCAATGGTAACACATTTACCCGCTTCCAAATCACTTAATGTGTTCTCCACAAGTTCAGAGAGATGATCCGAGAGATGCCTTTGACTGACACCTTGAAGATTGTAGTAATTAGGGTTCTGGGTCAGCCTCCTATACATAAACGTCCAGGTTAGATAGTCGACTGCATCCTGCTTGTTTGCAATCACTCTTGCAACAACCTCGGCATTCAAATTATCATGTAGGTGATGATGCAAATGGCTTTCGACTGGAAACGATTCGAACAAGAACTTTTTATAGTATTCTTTCCGTGGTGCATGACAAAAGATAACACATTTCCCAGAATTGTCAATAAGAGGCCGACTAGCATGACCCATCATCTGAAGAAGATCAGTAACAGGATAATCAGTGTTGGCATTTTCACGACTATCATAATACTGGGTCCCCATAACAACCACCAAATGCGCACGAAGAGATATACCCCACCTCATAGTACCACTCATTACACACACTTGAATACGACCACTTTTAAAGAGTGCCGCAACTATATCTTGGTCAGTACAAGTTAGACCCTCGTGCAAATAGCCGACCCCATATTTCAGAGTTTCCTTTAAGATGGGTTCCCTAATTCGGTCGATAAATGGTGCCAACTCATCTTCAGACTGAAGTAAGAACGGCTTTGCTCCACTGTCTACACCCGTGTATTTGCTCTCTGCACTCGAGTATGTCATCAGATCTACAGCTGTTAGGCGGACATGCTTCCTAGTAGGAACAAACACAATGGCTGGTTTTTTATTCGTGGCATGCTGCACAATAGCAGTATAAGTAGGTTTGCTCATTGCTTGCATTCTGGATTCAAAATTAGCTATGTCTATACCTTGAATGTGAACTTCAAGAGGCACCGGCCTGACGCGGAGCGGGAAATTGAAAAGACCATGTGACGTGGCACCAATCCACTCCCCTAAATCCTTAGCATTCGCAAGTGAAGTCGATAACGCCACTATTCTGATAATGTGACCCTGACTAGCAATGTATCTCATCCTAGAGACTATCACCTCCAAAACAGGCCCACCTTGACCCCCAATTAAATGCAACTCGTCAACAATGAAAAGACTTACTAGCTGGACATGCTTCCGCTGCTTCCAACGGCGCGATAATGCATCCCATCTATCAGGAGTACTAATTATTATCTGGCTTTTCTCGAGTAATTTGAGATCGGTTGCTATTTCACCAGTCAGCATAGATACTTGTAAACCAAGACCATCTCCAAATTTCTTCTTCCATTCATTAAACCGCTCCTTTGCAAGTGATTCAACAGGAGCAATGTACACAGCACGCATACAACTTTCACCACCTTTCTGATGGTTCCTTAAAATTGAAAATTCTGCACAAAGAGTCTTCCCACTCCCAGTTGGGGCCGCAACCAACACATTGTTATCGGTATTATACAACACTGTAAAAACTTGTGTTTGGATAGGATTAAAATGTTTGAATTCTTGATAAAGTGATTCGTATAACGGGTTCCTGAGAGCAGTCACAGGAAGTGGTTGCAAATCCAGCAACTCAGTTGGTGGTGGGTACTTTTCTGGTAAAATCAAGTGATGAAAAGAAACCGGCAAAACGGACAAAGACCCAAGCCATCTGTCTGAGACTAACTTAATGAAATACTGAGGTGGCAAAGGTTCAGAGATCTGAACAGTGAAGCTCAAAGTGTGGTCCTCATCAATATACTGTTTTTTCAGCAAGAAATACTCATGATGGAGAATGTATTCACCGTCATTATCTTCTACAATCACCCAAAACGGTTCAACATAACCATGAATCCTATCTTCCCACTGAAAATCAGGAGTAATAGTGAGTTCAACCCTCAATGTGGTGCGGGTGATTGGTTGAACATGTGCCGCCAGATTAAGTTTCGGAAACTGGTGAATGCATTTGTGAAGTTTTCTTCCATACAGGTTAGCACGAACAAGCTCTCCAAGTTCCTGTGACGAGAGATCGTAATACCGTTCCCATGCAAGATCTTTCTTCTCAAGTTTCATCAATATGTCGTTTTTAACCCCGTGAAATTGGCGTAAAGGAGTTTGGACACTCCAGATCCTCTTGTTAATCATTTTGCACAAGTTCAAAGTTTTCTCAGCTAATTTTGCCCACCCTTGTTTCAATACGATCTCAAATATAGCACGCATCAGACGTCCCGCATTCTGCAAAACCAAAGTACAGCTTATGTTAAAGATATGTATCCTGAAAATATATCATGTAAAAACAAATACAAAGTACATGTAAATCCAAGATTGCAGCCCAATAGAAAAAACATTGACATGAAAGAGTATAATATGAGCAATATTGTAAAAGATAAAACCAACCTGAGTTATAAACACCATGTCAGACGTCAAAGAGAGTCCTTCAAGCTTTAGCTGAGAAATATATGCTTGGAGCAAGACATTGATTTTCGCACTGGGTTCTTCCAAACTTTCTTTAATTGGAATAGGAACACGGTCCAAAAGCTTAGCAAGTTCCATCTTCTCATCTTGTCTTACTGTTACGTATTTAAATTCCTCGCTGAGTGAGAACAACCAACATAGCTCGATATCACTCATGGTGGGCTTTAAATGCTCATTGTAAGTGGCAATTGTTCCATGAGATATGTAGTAGTAACTTGCAATTCGACCCAAGTCAGTCACTTGAAAGTAGCCACTTTTTCTATCATACTTCACCAACCTGTTTTTGTCCAGTATTGTGGCGGCAGAATGGACCTGAAAGGGAAAATAATAATGAACATTAAATAAGTTCCAATATCCAGAAAACATGTCATATGTACACCAACACCATGCATAAAAACTAACCAATTACTCAAATAGCACATGATGACCCAATTTTGGTTACTAAATCAGAGATGCTAAAATGCACCAAAATTATCGGCTACATATAACGGATACAGAGCCAACGAGCCTAAATTTAACAGTCACAAGTCTAAGTCATGAATGGCGAAATGGATCAAATTAATTTGTCAGACTTCATAAATAAAGCACAAAAGGTGCAATTTTCTTCTAAATGTCGACACCACTTTTATACTAAGGTAGCAAATTCAAGCTTTGAGATCACACAAAAAGGCTACTTTCAGGTTTTTCGGGAATCATGTCACTGAATAAGTGAAAAGGTAACGGCACATTAGAAACTAAAGACATGTTTAATGCAAATATCAGTAATTAGCTAAAGAAGACGATGAAGACATACATACCGCACAAAATAAAAATAAACAAAGATTAAGGTTCAGTCAGAAATTACCAGATCAGCTCTCGTATCCTTTAGAGAATTATCTGTGTTAGGAACATCAGCCGGTAAACCATAAAGGCTAGGATTCTGCAACATACGAATATATAAGTACGTGTAACCAAGCCAATGTTGGGCTTCTTTTGCATTCTGAATGGTTCCAAGGACTATTTCAGCGTTCAACTGATCAGCCAACTTTGAAACAAACTGACTCTCGATGGGAAGCTGCTGATTCATCAATGAAAGATAGTATTGCAGCTCACTGTGACCAGTTATAACAATCCCTTCACCATAAGTATCATACTGTGGCCTCCCCGCACGACCCAACATCTGCATAACGTCCAAAGGACTAAGCTCTGTCCATGCACCCTTTTCTGGATTATATATCTGTGTTCCTTTAATGATCACCGTGTGTGCAGGTAAATTCACACCCCAGGCAAGAGTAGCTGTCGAGACCAGTACTTGAATGTGCCCCTTAGCAAATAGATCCTCAACAAGTTGACGGTCAGCCCTGGCCATTCCCGCATTATGAATTGCCAAACCATAGGGAAGGAGATCTTTAAGATCATTGCTTTTCACAAGCTCAGTATGTTCATGGAGAATCTCACGGCTAGCGCTATCTTCTTTCAAAAATAACCCTAGAGTGTCATTAGCAAGAGCGCTGTCTCTGATTGCACGAGCAGTCTTTGTCGTTTCTTTCCTCGAATGCACAAATATAAGTACCTGATGCTTTCCAGCCACACTTATTACCTTTTCATAACAAATATCATTCATCAATTGAAATCTCTGTAATGGCTTCTTTACTGTGATTCCAATATACTGCTGTGCGAGTGGAACCGGCCTATAACTGTTGTCAAAATGAAACATGCCTTTTTTCAAGTCAACTCGCAAAAATAATGCAACATCATCATAGTTGGGAAGCGTCGCAGATAATCCAACCAAACGAATATGTTCCTTTGTCGTCTCAACTTGTCTAACTGTCCTTGCAACAATACTCTCCAAAACAGGTCCTCTGTTATCATGCAGAAGATGGATTTCATCAATAATAAGTAACTTCACAAGCTGAGTATACGTCCGGTCTCCTGATTTTCTGGTTATGATATCCCACTTCTCTGGAGTGGTGACGATGATTTGTGTTTCTTCAATCTGTTGCCGCGTCAAAGACTGATCTCCACTCAACTCCATCACAGTAACACCATAGTCCTTCAAGCGATTAGATAAGTTCCCTACAACTTCATCAACAAGGGCTTTCATTGGTGCCACATAGACGATCTTGTAGTCACTGTGGTTAAACGAACCGTCCGCATTCATATGCAGACCTATCTGTTGAAGTATTGTGAGCATAGCTACGTTGGTCTTCCCTGCTCCAGTAGGGGCACAAAGTAGCAGATTGTCTGCTTTAAAAAGAGCAGACTCATAAACTCTACTCTGAACCCGATTTAAATTTGCCATTCCCGAAAAAGCAGGTTGAGCCCAACTCGGCATGTCTTTAATGGATACAAGCTTCTCATCAGCAGCAAGAGGTGTAGGCGTTAATGCCGGCACATGAACTTCTTCGTATCCCTTGCTGAGGTTCGTATATGAGCCTGAAGGAAGCTCGCACTTCTTATTCGCCATCAAAAGACCACCTTGGTGAAACGCAATGCTCTCAAGATCAAGCAAAAGCCTCTGGCCATCAGTATCAATGTCAACAACGCCACTTTTAACACCACCACTTGCATCCTTCAAACGTATTGCTTCTTCTCGTAAGCTTTTCTCCAAGTTTTTCTGCCTCTCTTTTTCTGTTACCCTCGTGGCATGCAACTGCTCCAATATTGCAACCAAATCAGGCCCCAGTTTCGTCATATCGTCTTCAATCTGGTTCCTGTGTTCTTGGTCTCTAGCTCTTGCTAAACGAGTGCACCAAACTATCCTCAACCTGTTATGCACAAGGAAATTTACGAGGCTGAACTTATCATATCGGAGATGCACCAGTAGCTTTGTTTCGACTTCACGGTCAGCACACTCTTCAAGAATCTTAAGTACCACTTCAGCAAGATTCCGGCTTTGTTGTGGATCAATCTTCTGGTCATAAGCATGTGAGATTTTCCTTTGAAGCCAATACGCATCAATATCATGTACATTAAGTATTATACCCTGATTACCATCTTGCGATTCTTCATTATCAATGCCCCCACCCATCTGCATACCATTATTCCCATCTTCTTCCTCCTCGTCATCTTCCTGAAGCATATCAAGATCACTCTCATCGTCACTCTCCTCATTCTCTTCAAACTCAACAGCCACACCAAGAGCATCTTCATCATACGTTACACTAGACCCACCTGCATAACTACCTGCATCATGAAAATCTGTTATAGTTCTTCCTATTGAAACCAACTGATCAAAAACCTGATCTGGTATAGTATTCAACATCTTCTCGATAACCACCTTCTTATCACGATTCTTCAACGTATCGTTCTTCAACACAGCCAAAATCTCATCCGCAGCGCAACTAATAATGTTCAACGGCTGCCCACCCAGCTGCTGCTGTATCACATCAAGCATCACCTCATATGCAGCGCGAGTTTCCTTCGTTTTAGGCTGGTAAACACCTTCCTCATCCGTACTCGTGAGAACACTCTCCTCTTGAACGTGCCGCCTCTTGCTCTGTCTATTATTTAAAGAAGAGGTTAACGGATCACGCCCCTTCTTCTTATCCGGTCTCCCTCTATAAGCACGGTCACCAAACGTTCTGGGATCAATCCTTCCAGACAAAGACTCGGCCTCCCCATTCGACTGATCATGAGTATCTCTCGGCTGCCTTGTATCCGTAGTCAACACCAGACTTGAGTTAGCTCTGTAATCATGCTGGTTAACCCTAGCACGTGCCTCAGCCATATCTCAAATATATCAAACACCTACAATATCACGAATATAATTCACCAAATAAGTCAATCAATTACACTAAACCCTAGAAATCAACAAAATCTACTATAATCAACGTAAACGAAGTACCCATAGTTAATAACCCCTAGGCATCAACCACCACCACCACCTAATTGATCAACAAAATTTAGCGTAAAAAATACCGATAGCTAAAAAAAACTCATAGAAATCAACAAAATCTACGATAATCAACGAAAATGAAGTACCGATAGTTAATGGAATCAACCACCACCTAACCTAACTGTGCCATATCTAAAATATATCAACTTGAACCTAATCGAACAAAATATATATAAAAATCAGTTAAAAAAGGGGGTGTTTGTTTGAGTTTATTTATGGGGGGCTTACGAGCTTATCTGTTTTTCGGCTTATGTTTCATAAGCTCCACTTTTTGGCCTATTTTTGGACTTATGGGCTTATGTCATAACAAACTTATATATGTCCACACAATTTTCAAATAAGCCGAAAAAGATAAGCTGTGAACAAATAAGCTAATAAGCCAACAAATAAGCCCTAGCAGTTAATCAACAAAAAAATAGCGTAAACGAAGTACCGAAAGCATGATTTGATTCCATTCAACGAATGTAAACCCTAAAAAGCAATGAGCATAAACACAACACAGTTAACGAAGTGTCAAAATTGAGAAGATTGTTAATGGAAAGAGAAAGATACGTACCTATATACCTTGGTTTTGATTAGAAGAAATAAGTTTGTGAATTAATTTTGTTTGTGATTGAGATGGGTGAGATCGAGGAGGGAGTATATATAGGTTCCGGTGTGGTTGTGAATACCTCATTTTACATATGTGCCTTGCTTCACACGTAACTTGCCTCTCAAGAAATTAATTATTCATTTGAGTCTTTTTTTTTTTTTTTTTTTTTTTTTTTTTTGAACGGCAAACTCTTTTTTACACCTATCTCATAATGTATCTCACAAATTCTTTCAACTTCGTTTTTTATTCACTTAAGTCAGACGGTGGATTCAAACCCGTGCGGAACTTAATTTGAAAGCCATATTTCGACCTAGACGGTTTTGGGATGCTACTAATTTGAAAGTCATATCCCTTCACATATTGTAGGATGTATCTCGAAAGAGCGGCAACATATCGTCAACCATTGTTACTCAAAAATTGTGTATGATGACTTATAGAACACACGCAAAAATAATTAAAAAAAAAACATGAAAACATAAAACTAATCATATATAGATGCTTTAAAGTAGGTAAACTTACGTGAGTTACAAAGAAATTCAAAACTTTCCATCATCTAACTATGCTCTCATTGATTTAATTGGAGTGACGTAATTACAATTACAACGGAAATCAAACAACCTACGTAATGTAATTTGGATTACAATTCCACTCAGAGGCGGTAAGGGCGAGCATCAGTCCGGGACCGGACCGGACCGACAAGACCGAAGACCGAATTAAGGTAAAAACCGGGACCGAGACCGAGACCGAATGTGGTCGGTCCGGTCCGGTCTCGGTCGGTCCGTCGGTCGGACCAAACCGTTTGGAGTCTACTAAGGCCAAAATAGTCGGTTTGTGGTCCGGACCGAGGACCGAATTAGCCCAAATGCATAGACCGAGGACCGGACCGAATGTGGTCGGTCCGGTCCGGTCCGGTCCGTTTGCTCACCCCTAAGAGGCGGAGCCACGAAGAGGTCACGGTGGCCAAGTGCCCCCCAACCCAGAAAATCGCAGTGTAGATTTTTTGATATTTTGAGGTTTTTATTGAATTTGCCCCCTTAGAATTTGTCTCCCCTTTTCTAACTTAAAAGTCAAAATCAAGTTTTAGACATTTTTTTAAAGTTCAGGTTTTATTTTTTGAAATATTGAAGAAGATGAACTCAAAAACGCCATTTATTAGAATATTGAAGCTTTTTTTGACAATGGTGGAGCGTGAAGGTCCTAGAGATAGAATACAACTTATGTAGAAAAGATAAATAAATGAAAAGAATAAATTTACATATTTATTGTGTGGACCACACCACGTGGGTGAGTATACATGTAGAAATAGCTCATTTTTAGAAGAAAAGAAAATGAATACTTCATTTTTATGTTTTACGGAGTACTTTTTTCAAAGAGTAAAGTCCAAAATACATCTATGTGTTTGTCTCGTGTCTCACTTTACATCCCTAAACTTTTTTTTGGCACAAAACAATCCCTCCGTTTGCAAAGTTGGCACAAATACATCCCTCTGTTAGTAAAATCAGTCAATGACGACTAACGGTGCAAATATTTCTCCGTTATCTCCTAAAGAAAGAGATAATATTTGCACCGTTAGTCCTTAGGACTAACTATGCAATTTATTTTCGGTAATAAATTGCATCGTTAGTCCTCCACCACCATCACCGCCACCTCCACCACCACCCACCACCTCCACCGCCACCTACCACCCAACGCCACCACCACCACCACCACCTACCACCCACACCTCCACACACCACCATCACCCGCCACCGCAACCACCTCCGCCCAACGCCACCACACCATCACTGCCACCCACCTCCACCGCCACCACCACCCACCACCACCATCAACAACCTTGGGAGTGGTGGGTGGTGGTGGTGGCGATGGTGGTGGCAGTGGTGGCGGTGGTGGTTGTGGTGGGTGGCGGCGATGGAGGTGGGTGGTGGTGGGTTGTGGTGGTTGCAGTAGGTGGCGGCGGTGGAGGTGGGTGGTGGTGGCAGTGGTGGCTGTGGTGGGTGGTGGTGGCAGTGCCGCAGTGGTGGCGGTAGGTAGCGGTGGTGGTTGTAGTGGGTGGGTAGCGGCGGTGGAGGTGGGTGGTGGTGGCAGTGGTGGCAATGGATGGCGGTCGGTGGTGGTGGCGGTAGATGGCGATGGTGGAGGTGGTGGTTGTGGTGGGTGGGTAGCGGCGGTGGAGGTGGGTGGTGGTGGCGGTGGGCGACGGCGATGGAGGTGGGGGGTGGTGGCGTTGGGTGGTGATGGGTGGAGGTGGCGGTGATGGTGGTGGAGAACTAACGATGCAATTTATTTTCGAAAATAAATTGCATAGTTAGTCTTAAGGACTAACGGTGCAAATATTCTCTCTTTTGTTAGGAGATAACGGAGAAATATTTGCACCGTTAGTCCTCATTGACTGATTTTACTAACAGAGGAATGTATTTATGCCAACTTTACTAACGAAGTGATGGTTTTGTGCAAAAAAAAATTTAGGGATGTAAAGCGAGACACGGGACAAACCACAAAAATGTATTTTAGAACTTACTATTTTTCAAAAATATAAAGTGTTGCTGCTTTCCTTGTTCAAATTTTTTTTTTTTTTTTTCAAACTATACTATATTATAACGGAAGTCTTGTTAAAAAAAAAGACCATTGAAGTCATTTTATAGTTAGAAAATTTATCTTTTATTAATAATATTTTAAAATATATGTTACATTATACTTGTTTCTATTTTTGATATAACGTAAAAAGAAATTTTCTTTTTTGCCCCCTTTTAAAATGTTTTTTGCCTTCGCTCCTGATTCCACCCGATTTTTGAACCAAATAAATTACGTAATGTAATTTGAATTACGATTCGATCCGATCTGCAATATTATGCATGTAATAGTTATGATTCATTAATCCATGAGACCATGACCAAAAAAGATTTATTGATTTTCTGGAATGCAAATAGCCAAGTGTAAACATCTTGAATACTTTCGCAGCTACAAATGAATGACGGAAAGTTTGTAACAATGAGAATTTACATTTGAATACATTATAAGCTGGAGTAAATCAATTAATGACATGCTGGTACCTGGAGTGGATGGCTAACATCTTCGACGTCTATTTAAGAGGTCCGAGGTTCGAATATTGTCTCGTTCAAAATTTGATATAGCCATCCTTTTCGTATGCCTGCTTTTTAACTTTTTATACACACTTCATGGGTTTATCTATCCATATTAAACAAACTTAATTAAAGTAAATGTGAAGTAAATGTGATCACTTGAAGTGCATTTAATCTCTTTAACTCGTTAATCACAAACATAATCACATAAATGAATAAACTTAGAAATCATGAAACCTTAACACTGAAGTCAAAAGCTGACTTCTTATCTTCAGTAACCATTGTATGATATGATACGTAATGGTGCAATCGTCTGATTGGAGGATGTGTATACTTATGACTTATAACATTGATAGATAAAACCAAGTTGAAGCATGTTTTTAGCCATGTAATCATTAAAAGTGAGTTCATATTCAAACTTTTGATAGTTAAAAGCGAAACTTGTAGTAAATGGGTTAACCTCTTCCAACAACATCATTAATAAACCATATTCAAGGATTTACAAACAGCAAAAGCGCGAACATATCAATAAAGAAAAGCAGCACCGAATACGGCTGCAAAGTTGAGCTTGAGCTCGGTTCAAAAAATAAAAGGTAGGCTGAGCACGGCTGGCGTAGCCAGGATTTCAAATTAATGGGGGCTGATATAAAATTTAAGAATAATAACGATATAATTCTAACCAATATATCAAAGAATGGAAATCTGAAAAAGTAAACGAAAAGCAAATGTCTAATAAATTAGAGAAACGTACACATGTTTTACACTAATACAAAGTTGTAACCAATCTTGGTAACAATTTAAATGACCGTTAGCAACTTCACAATTAACATTTGGCCTCCTTACTTTAGTTAATTTATAACTCTTGATTGCCAAACAAGTGTCGTTTGTAAAAGCTATGGATGTAATGTAACAATATCTAGAACATCAAGAGATGCATTTGACAAGTCTGTAGTTGAACAAGTTTCCTCAGCGGCGTATCACTATCTTCAAATCATTTGTCTCGTGAACTAACCTGCAAAGAGGTTTGCTCTGTTTTATTTATCTCATGAGTTAATACCTAATATGATCATTAATAATTTTTAAAGGCAAATACATAATCAAGCATACAACAAGTGATAAATTGATAATTATACAAAGCTACAAGCAATTAATACTTTAACAGTTATCAAGCAAATGAAGTGATCATTAATGAAAGAACAAAAACTATTGATTAAATCACAATTTAATCTTTCAAAGAATTGAAGACACAATAATTCAAAGAACTGAATAAGTAATTGTGATCATTAATGAGAACAAATCAATAAAAGCATCTAAGACCTTATCAGAAAAATAAAAATTCTTTTGATCGGTTTATTCACTTGTTACACCAGTCTTCCTCTTGACTCTTGAGTTTCAGCAGTTACAAATTTTATATCCAAGAAACGCAATATTGAATCGGTAAAATTGGTAGAGGCCGATTGTTCTTATTCTTTAAATATTAGGTTTTTGGGCTATATTGTAGAGAACTTATTAGGCTAGTTGGAGAGGCCTAGCACCCACTAGTCCCCCATTGCCTCCACCCCTACGACTCGAAAAGCTCGAAAAATAAAGCGTTAAAGATCGTCAATATTCAAGTTTACGTACGTCATGCTAGATAATCTGACTGTTATGTTCATTACCACTTTAACTGAAACGGTTAAAAGGAGTTTACTTACTAAAAAAATCCATTGAAAAATACATGACTATTTTATGACATTAAAACAATGCAAGTTTATGAAACAGTATTTTTAGCGTCATCATCCATTAAATATTTCTCAACTACTGTGTATTTAACATATCAATATAACACACCTTTTTATTAAAACACACTGCGGAAGCTTGAATACTTTACAATGGTTGAGAGGTTTTTGTTGGAAATGTATATATTTACAAACATGTGAATGTCCGGATTCGAACTCGTGACCACGGGATTGCACACATTAGCGAATGAGAATTAAAGTTAATAATTAATGTTTATGTTTACGATTAATTATTGCACATTAAGTTCGGTTAACGATCGTTAAGTATTTAACGGAAAAATGACTAACGACCGTTAAATGAAAAGAGAAAGGACTAGAAATGGAAAACTTGGAAAAGTTATGGGTTTGGCTTTGGGCTTTCAATAGTGGCCGGCCATAGGGGGCCTCTCTAAGGCCTAATTTATTAACTTGTTCCCAAAGTTTACCTACTAGTATATAAAGAGGGTTAGGGTCTAGGGTTTCATACACTTGTGCATTGAATTAACCCTAGATCTCTCTTCTCCTCTCTATAGTCCAATATTCGGCCGAACACCCCACTTGTAAGGGAGTTTGGTTTCGTTTTTCTTAAACGAGGACTTGTGTTAGATCTAGCAATCGCTTGATTCGTTTGGTTAATTCGTGTGTACAAGAACGTGGTTGTAAGACATTATTCTTACACCAATAAGTACTTCTTTGTTTTGCTTTGCTCGAGGGTTGTTTTGCTTTGCTCGAGGTCTTCATGAATAACCACATTCTTATTACAGAATGTTGGTGCAAGAACATGTGTGCTTAATTGGTTTGCTTAGTTCGCTAACGATCTAGATTGTGTTCAGGAGCAAATTCTTTTTGCTTTGGTTTGAGGGAATGTTCACCCCACAAGCCGGCTTATAACCTGATATCTCTCCTCTTCTCTCTAGATCCCAATTAAGTTACGTGTTCACATACTTTGGGATCTGGGATTGGGAGAAATATATGATCATCCATTTGAAACCCTTGTTCAATTATTTAATCCGGAATCTCTCCGGGGGATACCGGCCGGTGATAACTTTCGGGTTTCGGTTTGGGTATTGAAAAGGTTCAAAAGGTAAAGATCAGGAAAGAGAAAAGTAAATTGCCAGCAATCAGTAAAAAGGCAATTTATGAATTGCTAGCAATTGGCTTGAATTACACGTTATTAATTAGCATTTGTATTTGTAATTAATAATTGAAATTAAGAGTAAGCGATTACACACGTTAGGGCACCAGTGCTCAAGCTTAGGCCTGTAAGTGT